>JAODAI010111093.1:0-30650 GCA_027575025.1 Scotoplanes globosa | reverse complement strand
CCAGTAGTCCGAAGGCCCAGTAGTCCGAAGGCCCAGTAGTCCGAAGGCCCAGTAGTCCGAAGGCCCAGTAGTCCGAAGGCCCAGTAGTCCGAAGGCCCAGTAGTCCGAAGGCCCAGTAGTCCGAAGGCCCAGTAGTCCGAAGGCCCAGTAGTCCGAAAAAGCCCAGCAGGAAGGCAGCAGTCAGAAGGCTGCAGCAGTCAGAAGGCTGCAGCAGTCAGAAGGCCCAGCAGTCAGAAGGCCCAGTAGTCAGAAGGCCCAGTACTTAGTCAGAAGTCCAGCATTGTTTATACATCTAGTCCAGCAGTGTGTGGCCATTGCTTGAGAAAAGAGTTGTACATGGGTATGCATTATAACAAATCATGGAACACATATAATTTTACAGAGCCAATTTTGACGATTTACGCAGTTAGGCCCGCCCACTCATTAATATTGGCGCGGCCGACCCCCATTGCAATAGGGTTACTCACTGACCCATGGAGCATCACTATACCAAGTATGAAGTCAATCCGTCAAACGGTTCTCGAGATATCGTGTAAACGAGCCAATTTTAACAATGTCCGTAATTATGCCCCGCCCACTCAATAATATTGGTGTGCGGCCGACCCCCATTTCAATAGGGTTACTCACTGACCCATGGAGCATCACTAAAGCAAGTATGAAGCCAATCCGTCAAACGGTTCTCGAGATATCGTGTAAACGAGCCAATTTTAACAATGTCCGCAATTAAGCCCCGCCCACTCATTAATATTCGCGCGGCCGACCCCCATTTCAATAGGGTTACTCACTGACCCATGGACCATCACTATACCAAGTATGAACCCAATCCGTCTAACGGTTCTTGACTTATCGCGTAAACAAGCAGGCGTCACGTGTAAACGAGCCAATTTCAACAATGTCCGCAATTAAGCCCCGCCCACTCGTTAATATTTGCACGACCGACCCCAATTTCAATAGGGTTACTCACTGACCCATGGAGCATCACTATACCAAGTATGAAGCCAATCCGTCAAACGGTTCTCGAGATATCGTGTAAACGAGGCAATTTTAACAATGTCCGCAATTAAGCCCCGCCCACTCATTAATATTCGCGCGGCCGACCCCCATTTCAATAGGCGAACTCTCTGACCCATGGTGCATCACTATACCAAGTATGAACCCAATCTGTCAAACGGTTCTTGACTTATCGCGTAAACGAGCAGGCGTCACATACGCGCACACACACACACACACACACACGCCAGTGCTTACTTTGCTACACGACTGAGGACACACACACTGTAGCCCTATTGTTCGTTCACGCTAAACCTAACCTTTTCTATACAAATGTCAACCGAGGACAAAGGATGACAACCGAGGACAGAAGTTTCTCATGCTGTTGCCTGTTTGTCCTCGGTCAGTATACCAAAGTCAACTCACACACACACACGCCAGTACAACCGCATAGGTTTCTTGTTGAACAAGAAACCAAAAACTCACTCTTGGACATTCATATTATTAGAGGTTAACAAGAGGTTACCAATACCAGGACAACTTTGGTTGTTTTCTGCCCGTTGACTGCACGATATCCTCTCCAGCTATGGGTAAAATAGTACACTCTATAATTGAGGTTGGGGGTAATAAGCAAGGGCATGCTCCCCGTAGAAAATCCTGCTCCATTAAACCCTCACGATGGCGACAGATATTGTTGCAAGCTAAGAGTGAGGTAAATCCGGCCACCCCCATTATTACGGGGAACAACCCGGATCAAAACTGGATAGATGATGATGATGATGATACTCACCAAAAGAACAGCCGTGAGAAGTAGTTTGTTGTTTTCATTGGGTTTGGTTTTCTCTCCAACCTCTGGTCCACTGTTGACATCTGTGGGCTCGGCATCCTGGATAGTAAATATAGTCAGCCTCTAAACCAGCCTCATAAACAGCCCCAAATCAGTCACACGCAGTAAACCTCTGAATAGTGTCATGAGAAAGTACGGCACATAATCTAGAAATGGGAAACCAGAATCATTAGCATACTATTTTCTCCATGATCACATCATTATTTCATGTAAACATGTTGGATGTATGCATGTAGCCTGTAGGCTGTAGGGTTATTTGTTGTTGTTCCTTGTTGTCACAATATTATGTCTGAACCGATTCAACTGAATGTGTGCAAATATCAGGAAACCTAACATTTAAAGAAATATTTTAACTGAAATTAGCTGGTATTATTAAACATCTGCAGTTTGCAGTGTTTTAATTACTTGAGTCAATGACTCGACTCGAGTCAGACTCGAGTCACGATTTTCAGGGAGTCTAGTCTGTCAAAACTTGTCCTGACTCGACTCGGACTCGAGTCCTGATATGTTTTGACTCGACTCGACTCTTCAATTTAATCATTTTCAAATGACTCGACTCAACATTTAAAATGACTCGACTCGAGTCAATGCCAAAGACTCGACTTGAAAAGTGACTCGAGTCAAAATATTTTTCCATTTAAAAAATGTAATAACTTACTCTTACTGGCGTCGCTAACAATTTGTATTAATCGTTGTTTGTCTGTTTGGCGTTCTTTGAGGCAGCCAGCCGATATAATAATATGATTGACTATTTCAATAGCGCGTTTACGGTTTTAAGACCAGGAGGCACCAGCTCAAAGCGCTTAACAAACTTGTTATAACATCCAGTAGGCCTACAACATGGACGTGCATATATCACCCATAATCAAGTTTTAAAAGATGAGTTTTAAGAGACCTCTTGAGATGGATTAAAGTATCACATAAGTGTTGCAGCTACAAATGAAAAACATCTACTTCCATAACATTTAGTGTTTGAGTGTGTTTGTATTAAGGTCTTTGCTCGATGAACAAGGGTTACGAGATGGTTCATATAAATGAATCAGTTCAGGTTCACCAATTATATAGAGACCGTCTAAACTTATGCCTACAAAAAGGTATTACTGTACCAACATTTTGAGGTCAATCCGAGACGTAATATAAATCCAATATAAATCATAAAGTACAGATGTGATGTGATTACGTCTATGAGATTTTTTAGCAATCGCTGCAGTTGTATTTTGACGTTTTTGAAGTCTACATGTCTCACGGTTAGATATGCCAAACAAAAGAGAATTACAACAAGCGCGGCAATGCCGTTGAATCTCAATACTGTACTGGGAGTCTGGTACCATTTCAACAAAACAAGAATGGTTTAAGAATCACTCGTAATCGCAAGGTTACAGGTTCGATTATGGGGTGATGACATTTAAAATCCAGTGCCTCTAACTGGTATCATTGGGTGCAGGGATCGCAGTGAATATTTTTGGGACATATGACTAGGGATGCAAATTTCGGGTACTTGTGTACCCGGGTACACATTTTGAAATACTTCCGTACCCCGGTTTCCCGAAAATCCCTAGAAAAAAGGGGAAAAGATGAACAAAATAGAAAGAAAAAAATCTCAGATTTTTTTTTTGGGGGGGGACCCATACCCGTTCTCAGCCCCGGGACTCAAATTTCTGGGCGGGATCCGCTTGCCCGGGACTCGGTCACATGATCACATCGCTAACTATGACCCAAAAATCCGTACGTCCAAAGGAACCTAATATTTGGACGTATTTAACACAAATTTGGGCGTACCAATTTATCAATAAAAAATTAGCTTAGATTGTGTTAAGACGATATCTATAAAAATATATCCATTTACAAAAATAAAAATATTACCAGACGGAAGCCCCTGTCGGGCCCCGAATGCCGTGCGGAAAACTGGAGTGCCAGACGGGCCCGGCGCCGCCCGCCATAGCACTGCTAATGAGCAGTGCTGTAGCTACGCCGTGCGGCGCCGGGCGGGCGCACCCGGCACTCCAGTTTTCCGCCCGGCACTCAGGGTTAGGGTTCTTTTTCTTCTTTTTTTGTGTGTGAGGGGGCGGGGGTGGGGGGTGAGGGTGATTTGCTATTCCGGGAAATGCCCGGCACCAATTTTGCTCTGGCTACTGTTACACTGCTCATGAGTCATGGACCAATGCATAGCTCACTACTGTGTTGTGATGCACATGAATT
The DNA here is from genome assembly GCA_027575025.1 of Scotoplanes globosa. Classification (NCBI taxonomy): domain Eukaryota; kingdom Metazoa; phylum Echinodermata; class Holothuroidea; order Elasipodida; family Elpidiidae; genus Scotoplanes; species Scotoplanes globosa. Next base: position 26,614 of record JAODAI010111093.1, on the reverse strand, counting down.
TATATTATTACATGGGACACTATGACATTTTTACAGGACACTATTGTGCAGCACAGCCAGGCAATGTGATTCACTGCACTAGCCTGCAAGTGGTGTACAGGCATGCTGCTGGGCTGAGCTGCTGACCACACAACTCTGCATACAAACTACCCATGCAAGACCGTAGCATGCATGCCCTGAGGCTGGTCACACATTAAAAGCATGATTCTCAACAGATGTGAATAATTTAGTAGCCAAATCTGAATTGTGAATAATTAAACAAAGATTGGCTAAGAAATGTACAGTTAATATTGATTATCAGAATTCAAAATCGATCAAACCTGTAGCAATTTTCATAAGCTTTCCAGTAGGACAACTTTTAGGTAAAATTATTAAACCATGCAGACGCTATGACTCTTTTAGCAAAAATCCAAGTCATTTTCAAAACCAGCTCTATGTTATAATCTCAAAACACTGTTAAGTGTATTGAGATAAAAATCATCAAGCTTTGAAGATACAAAGGCATGAATCAGATCTCATACTCGGCACTCTTCTGATCAAGATATTTCCTGGTATGGGATGCAGTGATTTAAATCTAATTTTGGCTGCTGCAGCGCGAACTCCTTTTCGCTCATTTCACCCATTGACTTAGCATACGTCAATGATTTCACATGGAACATTTTATTCAAGAATGTTTATTATAAATATTTCTTAATTATAAACCCATAGGTTCAGTGCGAAGGAGCCATAAGGCAGTATTGTAACTTGTAATTATCTAGTCAATAACTCGACTCGAATCAGACTCAATTCGCGATTTTCAGTGACTCGAATTGAGTCACGATATGCTTTGACTCGACTCGAGTCTTCGATATGTTTTGACTCGACTCGACTCTTCGATTTTATAATTTGAAAATGACTCGACTCGAGTCAGAATTGTTAAATGACTCGACTCGGGACTTGAGTACCTTGTGACTCGACTCGAGACTCAACTTTAGGGACTCGATTACAACACTGGCAGTTTGTCATGATGTATGCAGGTACTGTACTGCAGTTTCACACACTGTACAAGGACTGTAGTGTACTGTACATGTATATTAAACACAGTAGGCTATACTTAATAAATGCTGTCACATGCAGTAAATTACCAACATGTACCAGCAAACTACAGTAGGCTTACCGTGGCAGCATGGGCAGTTTATAAACATGTATCGTTATAACAAGCGCAATTTGTCAAAAGACAATATCGACACAGTCTTTGAGACGGGAGCCGCTAAGTATCCTGGCGCCGCCCCTGATCAGGTGTAGCCGGCCGGGTGTGACAGTGACACCAAATTTGGACTTGAGCTATTTATTTGGTAGTGGGCTATTAACTACAAGTTCAAGTTTATTTTCGTCTCTCGCGTAGCCTAGGGAAAATGTATACTACAAACAAGTTAACAATATTATAAAGAAAATAACATATTTTGATATTATCGAATATAATATTGTTAAATTGTTTGCACACGAGAGGGGAAAATAAACTTTAACTCGAATTTGGCAGCAATATAATACGTAGTAGGGGAAGCAAAATATAATAACCAAATCAACAGCGTACGACCAAACCCGGCTACACCTGATGAAACTTAGCGACTCCCCTTTGAGACGGCTTCCTCGTAAATTGCTCAACCTCTATAGTGGACCAACAGCAACCAGAGAGCTATTTAACCACACATCAGCCGAAATGGTCGACTAAGATCGCACATAGAAGAATCATCTTCTTTTGATACATTGCTAAACTTGACGACTCTCCCGCCGGTAAATCTACGTTACGCAAAGAAATACAACTCACATGAAGACCCGAAAAGAAGAACAAACACAACCTTACTCGGAGAATATATCGAAAGAAACAATTAAAATGAGCTTGGAATGAACAGTCTCAATGAAGCATGAATCTGGCATAGGATCGCGGCAATTGGAACAAGGGACAATGCTAAAATGCATTGTAGTTTCTTGTCTTCATAGGGGCCATGGTATATTTTAGTAGAAAACACCAAGTATTGGATGGTAGTCCTACTCATGCATAGTCTCTTGTAGCTGACACTGAAGCCTTTAAGTAGAGAGGGTAGACAGCCTATGCTTAGGCTACTGTCTACACATGTATCTAGGCCGAAGTTAACCCTCTCAGGCCCGAGTGCTCAGATGCTAATATAGCCACCCTGCCCAGCCACTTTTACAGTGTATTGATAAATGACTAGGCTATGCCATTTCAATCGTTATTTTTCATATGAAGAATGCTTCTAACAAAGATGAGAAGTAAATGAATGTTGTTCAGGAAATAATAATCTTTCATTCGATACCAAAATAAAGTACCGGTATGTATGTAATAATCTGACAAGTTTACACGTTGATGAACAAACTGCCATCAATAACAAGAGCAATGCAAAAACTGCATTGTGGTTTCTTGTTCTTGGAGGGTCCTAATTATTGTGGAATGGAAACTGCCTGCATATATGAGCAATGATAAAAATAAAGTGTTGCATAGTGATTGTTGAAAATGTTAAAAGTTTTTCAATTTTGAGCACAAAACTACGTTTTTTCACCCAAAAGTAACCCTACATCAAAAAATATTGAAAATGAAAAAAAAAATGAAAAAAATGAAAAAATTTAGGGAAAAAAATCAAAAATGGAAAATGTTGAGCCAAAAACTATGTCAGATATCGTGTAAACGAGCCAATTTTAACGATGTCCGCAATTAAGCCCCTCCCACTCATTAATATTTGTGCGACCGACCCCGGTTTCGATAGGGTTACTCACTGACCCATGGAGCATCACTATGCCAAGTATAAACCCAATCCGTCAACCGGTTCTCGAGATATCGTGTAAACGAGCCAATTTTAACGATGTCCGCAATTAAGCCCCGCCCACTCATTAATATTTGCGCGACCGACCCCATTTCAATAGGGTTACTCACTGACCCATGGAGCATCCTTATACCAAGTATGAACCCAATCTGTCAAACGGTTCTCGAGATATCGTGTAAACGAGCCAATTTCAACGATGTCCGCAATTAAGCCCCTCCCACTCATTAATATTCGTGCGACCGACCCCAGTTTCAATGGGGCTACTCACTGACCCATGGAGCATCACTATGCCAAGTATGAACCCATGCAATCCGTCAAACGGTTCTTGAGATATCGTGTAAACGAGCTAATTTTAACGATGTCCGCAACTAAGTCCCGCCCACTCATTAATATTCCTGCGACCGACCCCCATTACAATGTTTTTTCACCCAAAAGTAACCCTGCATTGACTATTTTGTCACCATTTATATCCAGATATCGTGTAAACGAGCCAATTTTAACGATGTCCGCAATTAAGCCCCTCCCACTCATTAATATTCGTGTGACCGACCCCAGTTTCGATAGGGTTACTCACTGACCCATGGAGCATCACTATGCCAAGTATGAACCCAACCCGTCAAACGGTTCTCGAGATATCGTGTAAACGAGCCAATTTTAACGATGTCCGCAACTAAGCCCCGCCCACTCATTAATATTCCTGCGACCGACCCCCATTTCAATAGGGTTACTCACTGATCCATGGAGCATCACTATACCAAGTATGAACGCAATCCGTCAAACAGTTCTCGAGATATCGCGTAAACGACAAGCCAATAGCATGAAAAGAATGATATTGTGAAAAATTGCACAATATTAAAGCCCCGCCCACTCATTAATATTTGCGCGACCGACCCCAATTTAAATAGGGTTCCTCACTGACCCACTATACTAAGTATGAACCCAATCCGTCAAACGGTTCTCGAGATATCGCGTAAACGAGCCTATTTTAACAATGTCCGCAATTAAGCCCCTCCCACTCATTAATATTCGTGCGACCGACCCCAATTTCAATAGGCGTACTCTCTGACCCATGGAGCATCACTACTGTATGCCAAGTATGAACCCAATCCGTCAAACGGTTCTTGACTTATCGCGTAAACGACCAGGCGTCACATACGCGCGCGCGCACACACACAGTCACACACACACACGCCAGTACAACCGCATAGGTTTCTTGTTGCGTGCTGCGACCCATGGGCGCGTAGGTACAAAAAACAGGCTCCTGCAATACTAAAGGACGGCGGACGGTGGGGCCACGCGCAGGGGCGTAGCTATGGGGGGGTGTGGGGGGTGGTACACCCCCCTGGCGCTTGCGTCAGTCGGCATTTTTATGGTCAGTCGGCATATTGTCGATCCCGGAAGAAAAAAAATAAAGGGTTTATAAAGAGATTTAACCGGGAAATATCGCTTCAAATTATATAATTCCTCCATTTTTAGGGCTCGGCATAATGCCGACTGGCGACTGACCATGAAAATGCCGACTTATCGAATTAGTAAGGGTAACTTTAATAAACCCTCCATTTTCCATTTTTAGGGATCGTCATAATGCCGACTGGCGACTGACCATTAAAATGCTGATTTTTTTAATTAATAAGTGTAACTTATATAAACCCTCCATTTTCCATTTTTAGGGATTGTCATAATGCCGACTGGCGATTGACCATTAAAATGGGGCTGCGTCGAATTAATAAGGGCAACATATATAAACCCTCCATTTTCCATTTTTAGGGATCGTCATGATGCAATAATGCTGACTGAACATTAAAATGACGACTTGTCGAATTAATAAGGGTAACTTACATAGGCCTAACCCACCCATTTTCCATTTTGGGGGATTGTCATAATGCGGACCGGCGACTAACCATTAAAATGACGACTTGTCGAATTAAGGAATAAGAATAACTTATATAAAATAATAAACCCTATATTTTCCATTTTTAGGGATCGTCATAATGCTGACTGACCATTAAAATGCCGACTTGTCGAATTAATAAGGGGAACACATTTATTATAGTAATTTCATAAACTAGTTTATAATTATGGAAATATGTTTAAAATATTTAGAAATTATAGCACTATTTCATCTAAACCCCTATACAATTAAAACAAGAATTTAGCGGTGTATGGAATCCCAAATTTTCTTGTACGCTCCGCGCCAACGGCGCTCCGCTTTAATAGATGGTGATAGAAGATATGTTCCCCCTTTGAAAAAGATTCCCCAAGAATGAAGGAAAGAAAGAAGGAAAAAGGGAGGGGGATACTCGGCGCAAAGCCATTTTTTTCTAAAATATAACAGATGTCGGTGGCACGGTATTCCATCTAAGGACCCTAAGCGATTCAAAAGTTTCTTACCGGAGAGGGTATACCCCTTCCATTTTGCCAAAATTCACCAAAACATTAGAGAGAAAATTTCCAAATATTTTGTGCTTAAACAGTTAAATACAAGCTTCAAAGTCTAAAAAGTGTTTTTCCGGCGATCTAGGGGGTATTTCAATACAAAAAAATCGGCGCGGTACGCGCCAAAATATTTGTGGCGCTCCGCTTAGATAGTACGTCGAACAGAAATGGTTGGCTACATTGACCCCCGCCAATCCAGGCTACCCCACCGACAGGTATTGGATAGAACCAAAACTGAAAACTTGTACACAATATATGTGTAAGGTCACAATACTGGCTTCCGTTTGATTATGTGACAAATGTGTCCTACTTGTGAGCTGAATCAGGCTGCATTGCTGGTGTACATCATTTCATATGTTAGATAAAAGCACAAAGAGATAACTAAACAGAAGAAAATATATTTATTTTTTCATTTTTATTGCACGGGATACACCTTAAATTAGGCATAAAAACCAGACATTGTAACTCCATGTTTTTCAATGAACTGACATCCTGTATAATTTTACTTTCCTTGGAATAATGGTGTGTGGTAGTTGTTAGGGATGCATTGAACTTACACAAACAGGTAGGATTGCCATGAATGTGTTTGTGGTTTCTGTGTAAATCCCCACCAAAAATGAGTCTTATGTTCGTTACATTGGTGTCCAACACATTTAAGGTGTTGTGGGACCATTTTAAACATATTATTAGGTTAATAGTTCTATATTCACATTATAATATACATTCAGAACAACAAAACAATAACCCTGATACAAAAATAATCTAAGTTCCTACTTTTTGTCTTTCATTTTACGGTCGAATACTGTTTTGGTGTCCAAATTTAGCAACATAAATCCATACCTAATTCACTATGTGAAAATGACAGGGGTGGCACACCATACCAGGTATGTGGAACTATACATGTGTAACCATTGTACCATAAAACAAAAAGGAATAAAGATCTTTACATTAAAATTATATTAAGTTTTACACACGTAACCAACATAAACGGTGTCCAAATTTCCTCGTAACCAACATAAGATTTATTGGCTTATTGAGTAAATATGAAATGTAATCCAATTCAAATTGATAGAAAACCACCTACTTATATGAATCAAGCAATATTTATATCACATTAACTTTCAAATCACCTCAGAGTTCAAGTTTTCATACATGTGTGTTTATGTTGGTTACGGCTGGACACCAAAATAATATTAGTTATACAATGTCTACCAAATTTAACACAATAGCTGCGTACTTCACAAAATCTTTTTCTACTGATATTTTATTAATGAGTAACTAGTATTCATTGCATTAATATAGTTACAATACCAAAGCACCCAACTAGTTTAATTTAACTTTCAAGGCATATTTGGTGTCCAAGGGATCATGTAACTAACGTTAAGATTATGACAAAGAAACCCAAAATATCAAGGATAATTGCAAATCGGCAAACGAAATATATGATGTTTATATATGATATATATCTGGGAGTCTAATCAGTTGTTATACAGTTGTCAACTTACCCGTATTGTAAAATGACAAAGATGTTTAAGTTATTTGTTTATGTTGGTTACGGTGTCCAATTGATAAATGCGATAAAATTCAGCAAAATAATGGATTTTCTGTGCAGATTTTACCCGATATGCAATGAGGCACCTAAATTACACAAAATCTATATCATAATCTTCAGCATTCACAAATATGGTGGGCTACTCATGTGCAAATTGGACACCATGTAACCAACATAAACTTTCATATTAAGCAACAGCAATGTTGATTATTAGGTAGCCAAACCATAAAGAAGTTATCTTTTCATTATTTTTTCTGATGGAGAAATGTTACTTTCATCATTTCAAAATGATTTTGACATCCTCCAGCAATTTTGATTTTCAACATCAAATTACCACTTTTTGATGCCAGTATTGTGACCTTACACATATATATGGTGCTTATGAAGCTTACTGAAAACCATGAATATTGTTCACAGATGTCCGGAAATGCATCTAGGAACTTAAATTCTCAAAAAAATCTGGGGGAGGACCCCCATACCCCCCGCAGGGGCTTCGCGCCTTCGGCGCTCGCCATTTCGGGCTTCGCCCTCAATCTAACCCAAAAATTAGTTGTAGTCGGCAAAAGTCATACCTCGCACCCCCCCTGGGAAAATGTCTAGCTACGCCCCTGGCCGCGCGGGTGTGTCGGAGTCGTTCTACGAGCCATGGGCGCGGTCCGCGCAGAGGTACAAAAAACAGGCTCCTGCACTAAACTAACCTTTGTTGTTTCGGGAAGAAATGTACAAGTTGTATCTTCCGTTTTTATCGATAATATGTATTTTATTGGTAAAAAGATACTTTAGACGGGTGCGCTATATAGGGGATGAAAAAAGTTACTAATGAACAAACTTTTTGTTTATAGATACTTTAGACGGGTGCGCTATATAGGGGACGAAAAAAGTTACTAATGAACAAACTTTTTGTTTATCAAGGTTGGTAAAGGTGTTTTCTCAACATTCTGAAAAAATTATCCGATTCGTCCAAGGAATTTTGGTATAAAACAAGGTTTTAGTTTTGCTTGTCAACGTAATTTCGGACAGCTTAGGCTTAGCCTATTTTTTAAAAATACGATTATTATCAACCCTAACCTTGTTTTTATATCAAATAAACTTCAAATAGAAGAAAGGGTTAGGGTTAGGGTCATTGTCTTGAATGTAACCGTCGAAATTTTATCAAAAAGTGTGAAAAAACGGTAAATTTCTGATTTTTTACAAATATTAAAATGTCCCGATTTCGGTCACAAAAAAACTGGTTTTATACCAAATGTTCTCAAGAAATATTGCTAAAATTCTTAGAATGTCGGAAAACACCATTAACTATCAATAATAACTGAAATCTTGTCAAAAAAGCAATAAAATCCCTCCCTATATAGCTCACCCGTCTAAAGTATCTTTTTACCATTTTATTTTGGTGAGGATTCAATTGAGATTATTATCCGACACATTCACGTCTGTGATTTCCAGTGTTGCTCAGTCTAATTTCAACTTCAAATTATCAATGACAAGTTGACAACATAATTGTCAAATGTCATGCATACCGTACCGTACCACCACCTGATAATTTTCTTCTGAATCGAATGCACACGATGAGAGTATTGTGGCGCTATGTATGTATTGATTATAATTCAAAACGAATTGTACCACGTGCTTGGATCTGTGAGCACTTTTTTCTCGCCGCCGATCGGCGACCATGGGCCTGAGACTGCAGGGGCGTAGGCTGGGGGGTGCGGGGCACTGGCGGATCCAGGGGGGGGGGCCAAGGGGGGCGATGGCCCCCCCCCCCAAAGGGGACAAAATTTGCGCTTTTACTGTGCAAAATTTTTGAGCATGTCATTTTTGGGGTAATTTTGTCACTTCCCCAAAGGGATTTGCCCCCCCCCCCAAAGATCGATCCTGTATCCGCCAGTGGTGCGGGGGGTGCCCCCCCCCCGCCAGCCATGAGGTCCGCTCAACCACATGGTATATTACTATTTATTAACAATGTTGCGATCATTTTTGTAGCCTATATTTCATTTTGGTCCGCTCAACGGGTAACTCATCTGGCCTACTGCATATAATTATGTTTCTGTAGCTATTTTATATCCATATATTTCATTGTTCCGTTGCCAGGATTTTGCATCTGAGCACTTCATCTCTCCCAAATTCGGTGGGTGGAATCCAGTCACCCCAAGGTAGTTCCGCTCAACCCAGGGGCGTAGCCAGGATTTTTGTGTGGGGGGGGGCAAAGTCCCGTTTTCGTCCCCATTAATCTGTTTCATCCACTGATGTGTCCAATACTAATGCATGGAACCCATTTTCCGACTAAGAATAAAATTAAATAAGTAAGTAAATAGCGCCCTCTATTTAAATGTTTTCAGTTTTGCATGTTTTATTGGTTTTAGGGTGAAATAAAGCATTTTATATACTTAGATTGAGGATTATCAGTTCACGAAATATACACAGACAGCGTATAAGGCCCCTATGGCGTTTATCGTATTGTATAGCCCCCTCTATTAGTACACATCCTTAATTTGTTCATATCTCAAGTTATACCGGTTCAATTGATATGGAAAGTGGTACATATGGGTCTACAGTAATGCTGCGTGGGGCGGAGATACGGAGCATCAACGTTACAACCATAATGAAGGGCGCCCTCACTTTGCCTTAGAATCTTGTTTTGGCAGTAACTTGAATTCTATCAGTTCAATTGGGCTGACATTTTTGAAATTGGTTATACTAATGTATGGAACACATTTTCGGACTAAAAATAAATTTAAAATTACGTAAGTAAATAGCGCCCTCTATTTAGGACTTGTGATTTGATCAATTAAATTGTGCATAGCGCCCTTTATTATTTCATCGAGGCAGATCGTAAAACCTGATCGCGTTCTTTTATGTCGCACAGATTTTGCGAGAACTTGACACATTTTGTCCCCTGTTATTATTTTCATGTCCGGTATGCAATTGTGTTAATGAAAAGATAATTAGGGAGGATAAGTATCGATTCATCATTATATATCAATGCTCACTTTATTAATATTTGTTCTGTTATGATAATCGGCTATTTTAGATGGCCGAAACTTTGAATGAATGTGCAGGCGTGATATTTCGGATGTTAGTGTGCAGAGTATATAGGGTCCAGTTGTGCGAGAAGGCTTTGAGTATCTAGGTGACAGATACGTATATTTTGCCGTTAGAATTATCAGGCATTATAATCAATCCATCCTACCATAGTATTAGTCACATAGATGAGAGGATGTATTATTTTATATTAAGAGCCATTAAACGAGACCGCGGAGGGTCAAATATTATTCTTTCCATATTCCTGTCCTGTAACTGTAATTGTACACAGTGACACAGGGAGGCCATGACAACCATTCGTACCTATGTTGTCAACTCGTCCATTATTTTTAGGACACAGTTCGCGTGGAACTAATTAGTAATTTAGAAGTAGGCCGTTGTAGTGCCTAGCATTGATTAAGGCATAAAGTCACTACCTAAGTATAGATTTAGTAAGCCATTAGGGTAGGGCAGAGTAAACCACTAGGGTGAGTCATTTGTCCGCCATATGTGAGTCATTTGTCCGTCACACGTGAGTCATTTTTCCCGTCATATGGAAGTAATTTGTCCGTCATGGGTGCGTCATTTCCCCCAGTATGTGCGTCATTTCCCCCAGTATGTGCGTCATTTCCCCAATCGGTGCGTCATTTCCCCCTATGGTACGTTACTGTTGAATCGGTGCGTCAGAATGGACCATAGGTGGGTCACTGTTGCTAATAGGTGCGTCAGCGGAGCATACGGGCGTCCAGTGGAGCCGTGCTCATTATCATCATGTTCTGACCTTATTATAAGAGGTTTGGGTGACTTCTATGACCTTACCGGTGAAAAGGGCTAATTAGGAATCCACAATCAATCATTTCAATGCATGCATGTATTTTCAACATCCTACATCTCTATTCTAAACACACCATAATTTAAACATGTAATCATTTAACAGTTAATGATTTCAACAGCCTTATGTATAGTGTCCAGTTCTGCGATGCTGTTGGGACCATCAATGGATCAAACTCAAGCAACGAATGCAATGTATTAATTATATTTTAAGTTAACTAACAACCTTTGATATCCTCAACAGCAACAAGAAGCTGATTGGGAATAATTGTAGTATGTCTCCGTTGAGAGAACTAAGTGAAAAATAACTTTTATGTCGCACAGATTTTGCGAGAACTTGACACATTTTGTCCCCTGTTATTATTTTCATGTCAGAGCACGAGGCCGATTTTCCACCGCGGACCGGGGACTACAAATGGAGGCACCACCCGGATATGATAGCTGGATCAGACATGTAGACGCGAACTAAGTGAGCCATGGGGAGAATCAACTTCAGGACCGTCGGTAAAAATGAACATTAATGAGGACATTAAACGAGAAATGAACATTACTATGTCAGTTATATGGTCTGTGTTGTTCATACTTGAACATTGACTTTATTCAGGCATGGGGCTGTAGAGAGTTTGATAGGATGGTATAGGCCTGTACATTATTTCTCTCACTGTACATTTATTACTCTAATTGTAGGCCTACATCATGACCCTAAATGTACATCATTACTCTAACGGTACATCATTACTCTTAAACTGTACATCATTACTCTAACTGTACATCATTACTCTAAATGTACATCATTACTCTAACTGTGCATTATTACTCCCAGCTACCACATTATTACTCTAACGGTTCGATTCTGGGGTGATGACATCTAAAATCCAGTGCCTCTAACTGGCATATCAAAGTCCTTGGGTGGCTCTACATGACCTTGCTGTTAAAAAAGGGGCCAGTAAACTTGATCATTCATTCATTCATTCATTCATTCTAACAATACCTTAATCATTAATATAACTATTTAACTAGACGGTAGGCTACTGTGTTTTTTTATGAGATCCTACTGAGTGTGTCCTAATATTATTACAGTCTAGCATAGACCTAGTATAATAGTATACTGTGAGTTACGAACCATTTCATTTCATTTCATTTATTTATTTGTTTCTCACAACATAAAATACAGAAATTCAATATAAACTTTGTTAATAAAGAGTAATGAACATTGCGAAGGAAGTGCTCTATAAAAACCTTCCTGTGAAGGCTTAACAAGCAGATCACTCCCTTTGAAAAAGATTAACACATTTAAATAAAATACATAAACATATAACTTAAAAGTGAACAATCATAGACACATGGCCCAAGAGTCTGTGATAGAGGGTTTATTGGAGAGTATCCCTGCCCAGGTCTCGAAGCTAAGTGAGGAGCAGCTTCGGGATGTAGGAAAGTACCCTAATGGGAGGAAACGGGTGGGTTCAGCACGCTGAAGCTGAAGCGTAAACTATTAAAGTACATATTGGGGGATGAGCTGGAAGGGAGTGATGATGGAAGTTTGGGGATACTATCCAATCTATCGGAGAAGTTACAGGGCATGCTGAGTGAGGAGTCAAGTGACCAGGGGGAGCCCCAGCCTTCTTCTAGCGACATAGGCATAGAGTCAACTGTTGGTACCCCAGACCGAGGGATTGTATGGGCCCTTATTAGGAAAGATTTTAGGATTGCGGGGCAGATTGGGGAACCGGGACACCACGATAGGTTGAGTTTTTTCCAGTTTAAGTCACCAACTATCAGAGAAGCAGTAAGACAGGGGATTCCAGAGAGGGGGTTATCGGGGCGGTTATAATGGTTATTAGGGCCATCCAACCAGGGCTCAGTTTGAGGGGGTACCTCGAGAGTAGAATGGACCTGACCATCGACACCCTACGGAAGATCCTGAGGTCCCATTATCGGGAAGGACAAGCCACTGACCAGTATTGTCAGCTGACAAGTGGGTCCCAAGAGCCGAAGGAGACGGTCATTCACTTCCTCGTCCGGATGCTGGAGTTGAGACAAAAGGTGCTGTTCGCGTCCGGAGAGACAGAAGCAGGTCTTCATTACGAGCCAACACTTGTGCGGAACATGATGCTCAGGACCTTGATGACCGGGTTGACCAACGATTATATCAGGACAGAGGTAACTCCGGTCATCAAGAAGCCGAACGTGCAGGACGATGGCTTGTTCGAGTGTTTCAACCTCGTCAGCAGTCAGGAAGAGGAACGGCAAAAGAAGAATAAGAGCTGTCAGAAGCAAGTGAAGGTAAACACTGCGATTAGTGGGGAGACTGCTGCGAAACCACCAACTGCCTCATACAGGTAGACCCAGGGCAATAGTCTTCAGAATGACGTGCAGGAGTTGAAAGCAGAGATGAAGGCCCTCCGGGAATTGATGACAACCCTAGCACAGTCGGGCGGTGATAGCAGACGAACTCGACTACCAGGTTGCCGCCAATGTCAAGCCGCTGGAAAGGGTGAAACCTGTTTTCACTGCTTCAAGTGTGGCGCGGAAGGACACATGGCTAGATATTGCAGGGTGGGTAGCGACCACAGGGTGGGAAACGACAACAGGATGGGAAACGACAGCAGGATGGGAAACGACAACAGGATGGGAAACGAAAACAGGATGGGAAACGATCACAGGATGGTAAACGACAACAGGTTACCCTCGGGGGGCAGAGCGTGACCTCAAAGAAATCAGAGCCTCATCACAAAAGCGACCACAGTGACTGCCATGGGATCAACACTACTTTTGTCAACCTAACACCTCGACAGCATGGGAGATTCGTACAGCTGGTAGGGAGTCGGTGTATAATTGATGGAGAAGTAGATGGACACCCAGTTAAGGCATTGTGGGACACCGGTGCCCAAGTATTCATAGTTAGCCAGTCCTGGTTACAGCATAATTGTCCAGATAAAGAAACGCGACAGATCAGCGAACTCATGGATGGTCAAGACCTTCAACTTAAGGCTGCCAACGACACCAGTATTCCCTTCAATGGATTCGTTATCTTAGATTTTTGTCTACCGAGTGGTGGAAAGAATGGTGATACACACATTGAAGTCCCTTTTCTAGTCGCACCTTCATGTGGGGAAGATATGATCCTGGGGTTCAACGTTATCGAGGAAATGCTGAAACTAAATAAAGGGCAAAACAGTAATGGTGTTGAACAAATGGAGACGCTACTTCCGTGGCTACAACCTCGAAAGGTAAAGGAAGTAGTTAACGTGGTAAGTACAGGAGGACAGGCTAGCTTATGCAGGGTGAAGGTTGGTAAGTCGGACATTAACCCTTAAATTCCCGATAGGACACTGGGTGTCCGGTCACTTTTGACTTACACCATTATTTATTTAAAGAATTATCCGCTTCCCATGTGGTATCAAAAGAAAGACTTCAAAAATACAATTTTTCCTATGTTGGTATTTTTAGGTCCATAATGGAAAATTAAAGAGAATTTTGTGTCAAAACTGACCAAAAATGTCGATTTTTAAATATTTCTGAATCCAATTTTGAAATGCTTGTAATCCCAAAACCGAAAACCAAATTATTGTTTGATCTGCACATTTGTTGGAGTAAATTTGAATATCTTTCGAATGAACTATATGTCAAGTGACAACCCTCTCTCGATTGGCCGCTGGCCTAACACTAGTTAGAGTAAAAAAATCAGAAAAGGATAAATACATTGCAAAATGTCAAAAGACACACTTACTACACACTTAGTAGATGATATATGCCGCAGATTACAACGAGGTTATAAATATCCATAAATAGTAACACGACCCTGACTGCCTGACTTCACCTCCAATCCATACAATAACGCCAACCTAACCCCAGCCATAATATCACTCTACTAACCCCAACATCACGCTAACGCTAACCCTAACCTATGCTACTATTCCTAGACCTAAACATAACAGCAAAATCTTGAAACTTGAAAACTAAACAGTATAACCTCGTTGTAATTAGCGGTATATATCACATGTCTACAAGTCTCAGAAAACTGAATGAAATGTAACAATCCTTGATTGATAATTCAGAAAAACGTGAATTATCATTTCGAAGCCTAGTCTAGGCCTGTATTTCTTAGTAAATCAAAGCTACTAGCAACATGGCTTGTCCATAATTACAAACTGTCACCTCCGCTTGTTATGCTGAGGCTGCTGATGCAGCTAGGGGTTAGGGGCTAGGGGCCAATACTTTACGTTGTCTTACTGTACGTTCACTACACAACATAGGCTAGGCCTAGCCTTTGCTAGCATGCGTGAATAGTTGATTGTAATTATTTGTGAATATGCAAATTTTAAAATAATCTACGTTATTTGTATTGCCCGTAACTTTTTTGTTTATTATCCGATTCAAAATGCATAAATGCATGAAATGTTTAGAAAGACGAGGATAATATGAAAATCGATTCAGATTCCATTTACATTGAAATTATTACCATGAAAAAGATGCATATCCTGATATGCATTTATAATGAGGATATTTGCATATTGCATAATTATATGGGCCCGAAACCCATCTGAGAAAAAAGAGGACATCATAAGCTTTAAGAAAATATAAACTTATGATTTACACTTTCCACTCGAAATTGGTCAAAAATCAATAAAACCATTATTCCCATTATTGATTTTGATAATTCGGGAAATTAAGGGTTAACTTACCTAAACAGAGCATTATAGAAATACCGTGCCGCGTTGAAATGGGACCAGTGACAACAGACGAAACCGTGTTGTTTGAACCAGTCGAGGACGGATTACCAGAAGATATAGATTTACCAGCGATTACACTGACACTACCAAAAACGAAGACTATGGGATTACACTTCATGATCTGTGCGGTCAATAACAGTAATCATGATATTGTCGTCCGTCGAAGAACCTTGCTCGGAAAACTAAGCCAGATCAAAGGAATACAGATTATGCCCGAACGCCATGAACATACTAACGTCCGAGATAATCACAACGAGACGAGCGATGCCAGGACGTCACACCGCCATAAGGAATCAGATGTTGAGCCATCAGTCGATTTGAGTTCCCTGGATGTGAAAACTGAGAAGATCGTACGACAGTTGCTACGTGAAAATTCAAGCGCTTTCTCTCTTAATGAGGATGATACCGGCTGCATCGATAAACTCTCAATGAAAATCAACCTCAGCGATACAAAGCCAGTACAACAGTCATATCGATCAATCCCGCAACCACTATTTAGAGAAGTGAAGGAGTACCTTGGAAATCTCCTAAGACAAGGTTGGATACAGAGGTCAGAATCACCATACTCGTCACCAACTGTGTGTGTGAAGAAGAAAGATGGCAGTTTGAGACTTTGTATCGACTATCGACAACTGACCTTGAAGACAATACCTGATCGCCAACCTATCCCGAGGATGCAAGACCTGCTGAATAGTCTGGGGGGGAAGTAGGTGGTTTACCACTCTTGACCTGGGAAAAGCATACCACCAAGGTTTCATGGATCCAGAGAGTGAACACCTGACAGCGTTCGTTTGTAACTCCTTGGGGACTGTTCCAGTGGAAACGAATTCCTTTCGGTCTGATGAACGCCCCAGCAGTATTTCAAAGAGGTATGGGGGCATGTCTAGAGGGATTGATATGTGATATATGTACAGTCTATTTGGATGATATTTTGGTATATAGTAAAACCATAGAGGACCATGTTCAGCACGTGAAACTTGTTCTTGACCGATTAGTACAACACGGGGCCAAGCTGCGACCTGACAAATGTGAGCTATCCAAGAACAAAGTCAGGTACCTTGGGAAGATTGTCACATCGGAAGGATACATGATCGACCCAGAAGACACTGTTTCGGTGACCGCGTTGAAGCAGAAGATATCAGCAAATGTCGGCGAAGTGAGGAAAATACTGGGGCTACTTGGCTACTACCGGCAATTCATCCCACAGTTTTCGCAAACGGCCAAACCACTCTACGAACTGCTGCAAAAGCCCGAAGACACGAACACCCGAAAGACGGCAAAACAGACAAAGCAGGGAAGGAAGAATAGTCAGGTGCCCTATCGGACATCAATAGTTTGGTTACCTATTTACCAATAAACCTTGAGTAAACTAATTGACTGCCTGACGAGCCCTCCAATTATGGCATATCCGGACTTCACCAAGGAATTTGTACTCCACACAGATGCATCAAACGAGGGCCTTGGGGAAGTTCTATACCAACAGCAGGATGACAAGCTCAGAGTGATAGCCTATGGATCACGTACCCTCTCTCCAGCAGAGAAAAACTATCATCTCCACTCAGGGAAATTAGAGTTCCTAGCTCTAAAGTGGGCCATATGTGATAAGTTCAGAGACTGCTTATAGTATACCCCATTCTTCACTGTGCATAGTGACAACAACCCACTAACCTATCTTCTGACAACGGTGAAGTTGAATGCAACAGGATACAGATGGGTGGCAGAGTTGGCAGACTTTAACTTCTGTATTAAATACCGGCCTGGGAAACATAATATAGACGCAGACTCCCTGTCAAGATTACCATTCGAATTGTCGAAATGGACAAAAGAAGTTTCAAAGGAGAAAGTGGTCGCTACCATGGAAGGGGTCACATCGCAGTCGAGGGGCGCATGCAACTGGATATCCGCCATGCAGACGGATCATGAACGTGTAAGTGACAACACAAAGTGTCCAGAGCCTGTCATTAGTCCTATCAAGAGAGAAGAGATTGCACGACTGCAGCGGGAGGATCCTATCATTTCTGTAGTACTCGGGTTCAAGCAAAATGGTAACTTGCCCTCACGCAATGAGAGAAGAGGATTGCACAAGAAGGTAAAGATGATGTTGAGGGAATGGAAGAAGTTGTGGATTGACAGTGATGGGGTGTTACGGAGAAAGACAGCAACCAAGGACCAGATGATACGTCCAACGGTGTTGCAGAGGCTGGTGCTCCAGGAGATGCATTGTGACATGGGACATCTTTGTGCTGAGCGAGTTGTGTGTGCACTAAGAGATCGATTTTATTGGCCGTTACTGCATACAGATGTTGAACATTTCATTGCGAAGGTGTGTTCTTGCGTCAAAGACAAACGACCAAACAGAAAGACAAAAGCACCATTGACCAACATTATAACGACTGAGCCATTTGAATTTGTTTCGATTGATTTCCTTCATCTTGAGAGAAGCGTTGGAGGTTACGAGTATATTTTGGTCATTATAGATCATTTCACCAGATTCACTCAGGCTTACGCAACAAGAAACAAGACCGGGAAGACAGTTGCGGAGAAAATCTTCAATGACTATGTTCTTCGGTTCGGGTTCCCAAGGAGAATACATCACGACCAAGGTGGTGAGTTTGAAAACCAACTGTTCAAACGACTACAGCAGCTGTCTTCTGTGGCTTCATCCAGAACAACACCGTACCACCCAGAGGGAAATGGACAAGTAGAGAGGTTCAACCGGACATTTCTACAGATGCTACGGACCCTCCCCGATAACCAGAAATCAAGGTGGAAAGATTCTCTGAACAAAGTCGTTCATGCATATAACTGCACGAAACATGAGACAACCGGTTATTCACCATTTTTCCTACTGTTTGGCAGACCCCCAAGGTTACCGATTGATCTGGCGTTTGGGCTATCAGATTCATCTACACAGAACAGCCAAACATATCCGGAATATGTCAAACGGTGGAAAGAGGAAATGGAAGAGGCATATACACTGTCGACCGAAGCAGCGGAAAAAGCCGGGCTCAGCAATAAGCGACGGTTTGACCAGAAAACATCAGCAACCCCTCTTCAGCCGGGAGACAGAGTACTGGTAAAGAATGTTGGTAGAGTTGAGAGACCTGGAAAACTACAGTCATATTGGCATGAGTATCCTTACATAGTGGTAGAGAGAAAAGAGGAATCCCCCGTCTACGAGATACGCCGGGAAGATGGTAAGGCAAAGTCCAGAGTTGTATACCGAACCTTATTGCTGCCCTGTGACTATTTGGGGTACCAAAGGACCACATTGGATCAACTGTTGAAGCGAAAAAGTACTCAGCAAAATTCTGAAAGGAGTAGAGCGTCTCACAAAAACGATCCAGAGAAAGCCATTGATAGTGAGGATGACGACGATGTATACTACATAACGAGAGAACGACTGACTGACGATGAGCGAAGTGACAATTGTGACGATGAGCCAAGTGACGACTATGACGACAGCGCAGAAGGTCCCCACATTGACATACCACTACGGGTAGACGAGGATAATAGGGATGATGCGAATCTAGGCCCAGAAAGAGGTAGACCTGGGATGGGAGACCAAACCGTAGCTATGTCCAATGTTGGGTTACCAGGGGAGGAGTCGGGGAATGAGGAGTCGGGGAGTGAGTCAATAGTGGAAAGGGAGTCAGGGAGTGAGTCAATAGTGGAAAGGGAATCAAGATATCCGTCTCGCCATAGGGAACCGCCTTGGGACATGTCATATGATGTGTTGGGGTCCCCTAGACCAGAAAGGAGGGTTGTGAAGTTAGCGAATATATTGTTAAGTAGGTTCTAAAATTATTGTTGGGTTCTTGTTGGTTTCTATTGTAAATAGTCTGATCTCAGTATTGTACACACCTAGGCAAGGGGGCTGTAAATACGTTGTAATTAATTAAGCGCCTGTTTTCTTAAGACTGATAGTCTGGTTTATTTCACCAGGTTAGTCGTAAAATTTTAACTGTAGTGTGGGGATAGTGTGGTTTGCTTGACAAACTAAGTAACTGGTTTGTTCTTGTCTGTCTCTGTTGTTTCTCAGTGGGTTTATCTGTGCGGCAGTTACGCCACTATTTATAACCTTCTGGGGAGCCGTAGCTTCGGCTGGATTATTTCTCTTACCCATCTGTTTATTGTCTCTGTAGGCCATACTTAACCTCTGAGGGTTTAGTCTACTTGTTATTAATTATCAAGCTAACTAGTGTAATTATTTCTGTACTTAGGTCAGCCTAGACAAGCTGTAGCATTTATTAGACAGTCTTGCAAGATGCATTTGACATGCATCATTCCTAATGTAATTGGACTATGCTTAAATATTACCTACTGTAATTATCCCTAACTTAGAGTTTAGCCACTGTTCTTGTGTGTGTGTTTTGGGTTGCAATGTTCCTCTAGTAAACTTGGCAGCGTTTGCTCCATAAACACAAATGGTTTATTGCAGTCACTTTTCACGCATGTTTCAGCGGGTAAGCTTTAATCAGGTTACTATAGCTATAGTTTGGCATCGACAAGCAGTCGTTTATACGGTAAATAAGAGACCTATGGTTTTAGTATAATCAAACAATTTAAGTTATCTATATACTTAACTAAAGTATCTGACTTTGTCGTTAAAAGGAGCCAGAGAATATCACAAGTCAATGGTTTTGCCAGTTGATGAGCAATTATTGATCACTTTGCTATTACAGTATTGGTAGATACATTTTTAAAATGTAATTATGTTATGGTGCTACATTATGAGGAGCGAGATCAGCAGATAGGAAGTTTCATGAATCGTTGGCTCATTTTTTTTGACGAGAAGTATAACTATGTACATTAGTTGGCAAGTAAACTCTTACCTAGTACGTTAGGATACAGCAGTTGTTAGAGAAGTGTGAAGAAGGGAATTAAGAGGAGATGTATAGATATTTTTTTTTACAAATTCGGTACTTGGGATGAAATTTTGGTCTTTGCTAAGATGTGTGACTATTGGGTGTGCGTACCCTGTAAGGCAAGATTGTGCGTATAATGTTGTATACTGTTAGTAACTGTTATATATTAATATAGTCTACATAGTAGGCCTACAAATGTGTCCCTTAATCTACTTAACTGTAAGTCATTGATTGGCATGTAGTACTATCTTCCATTTTTTCCACAAATTCAGTACTGTGAATGAAATGTTGGTCTTTGCTAAGATATGTGACTATTGTGTGTGCCTACCCTATAAGGCAAGATTGTGCGTACACAGTTGTATAATGTTAGTAAGTATTATATATTAATATAGTCTACATAGTACTTAGGCCTACTAATTTGCCCAGTATCTACTTAACTGTAGGTCATTGATTGGCATGTATAATTAGTATCTCACAATTTTTCTACAAATTCAGTTCTGGGGATGGTCTTTGCTAAGATATGTGACTATTGTGTGTGAGTACCCCGTAAGGCAAGATTGTGCGTATAATGTGTTAGCAACAATATGTATTAAAATAGCCAAAATATTACTATTTTACCCATTAAATTACTTAACTAAGTTATTGATTGGCATATAATCTCTCACAATTTTTCTACAAATTCAGTACTGAATTTTTTGTCTTTGATAAAGATATGTGACTATTGTGTGTGCGTACCCCGTATACGCGTAAGGCAAGATTGGGCGTATAATGTTGTATAATGTTAGTAACTATTATACACTCTTTTTTATAAGAAACTCCGCTATAAGAAACTAGTACTAGCCACCCAAAATCGTAAAGAAACATTTAGTACTACATTGAAATCATTAAGAAACTCAAATATATTTATTTTCCTTTAATTTAATAAGTTTGCTTGGAAATCATAGTGAAATTGTTTCAATTTTGTTGCTCTCAAAACATCAATAACTTGTTTTCAATTAATTATTTCAACACCCAAATGTACTGTATACAATTTTCCATTAATTTGACGTCCTGTGATAACAAAATTAAGAAACAATTAAGAAACTTTTAGTACTAGAGTCTGGGAAAATTTAAGAAACATCTAGTACTGAGTTATTAATTGGCATACAAATTCAGTACTTGGGATGACATTTTTGTCTTTGCTAAGATATGTGACTATTGTGCGTGCCTACCCTGTAAGGCAAGATTGTGCGTATAAAGTTGTATAATGTTAGTAACTATTATATATTAATATAGTCTACATAGTACTTAGGCCTACTAATTTGCCCAGTATCTACTTAACTGTAAGTCATTGATTGGCATGTAGTATCTCACAATTTTTCTACAAATTCAGTTCTGGGGATGGTCTTTGCTAAGATATGTGACTAGTGTGTGTGAGTACCCCGTAAGGCATGATTGTGCGTATAATGTGTTAGCAACTATATATATTACATATTAAAACTGCCTAAATATTACTATTTTTCCGATTAAACTACTTCACTAAGTTATTAATTGGATTACTAAATTCAGTACTTGGGATGACATTTTTGTCTTTGCTAAGATATGTGACTATTGTGTGTGCGTACCCTGTAAGGCAAGATTGTGCGTATAATGTTGTATAATGTTAGTAACTATTATATATTAATATAGTCTACATGGTACTTCTGTACTTAGGCCTACTAATTTTCCCAGTATCTATCTTAACTGTAAGTCATTGATTGGCAAGTAGTATCTCACATTTTTTTCTACAAATTCAGTACTGGGGATGGTCTTTGTTAAGATATGTGACTATTGTGTGTGTGTACCCCGTATGGCATGTTTGTGCGTATAATGTGTTAGCAACTATATATTATATATTAAAATAGCCAAAATATTACTATTTTTTCCCATTAAACTACTCTCACTAACTTAGTAATTGGCATACAAATGCAGTACTTGGGATGATTTTTTGTCTTTGCTAAGATATGTGACTATTGTGTGTGCGTACCCCGTAAGGCAATATTGTGCGTATAATGTGTTAGCAACTATATATTATATATTAATATAGCCTACATATTACTATTTTTCCATTAAACTATTTAGCTGTAAGTCATTGATTGGCATGTAATATCTCACAATTTTTCTACAAATTCAGTACTTGGGAATGAAATGTTGGTCTTTGCTAAGATATGTGACTATTGTGTGTATTGTAAGGCAAGATTGGGTGTATAATGTTGTATAATGTTAGTAACTGTTATATATTAATACAGTCTACATATATAGCACTTAGGCCTCCTAATTGGTCCAGTATCTACTTAACTGTATGTAAGTCATTAATTGGACTGTACACTGACAGCCTAAACTAGTCAGTCTTTAGCCTTACCAGTTTTAAGTTGGTATGACTGGTTAGTACTCAACTTCCAACTAACTTGTAGTTAGTACAACCTACAATATGAACTTACATAGCTGCCACTACTCAGCATTACTAGTCTTAAGTTAGTACATCTGCTTGACTAGGTGTGATGTTAGAGGTGTACTAACTGAGTAGGCGAACCTTTTGGTCGGCGTAATACAGCAACTAGCTTGAACTTAGTAATGCACGAATGGCCCGCTTAAAAATCGGCGGGAAATTTAAGCACTACTAACTTCAACCTAGTCGAGTCGTGAAATCATAAACGTCGATCTATAAATTCACAAGTTGCACAAGTTGATCACTCAAGATTTCTATTTTGAACTGAAAAAGTAAAATTAGAAACACAAGAAAATGGCATCCGATATGATTCTGAATCTGAGGTAAATATAAATTGTGCCTAGCATAGGCCTAGCATCTAGGCTTAAATTAGGCTATGTCTAGACCGATAGTTTATTAAATTTGGTTAATGTTTTTAGCCAGTTTGGCGGAACGTTAGGCCTAATGTTAGGCTAGCACTGCCGTGTAGCACTGTAGCAGTAGCAGGCCAACGTTAATAGGCATATCCTACAGTAAGCCTAACCTTAGGACATAGCCTACTGTACTGTAGTATACTATATGCTAGGGAGTCTAGGCTAGGAGTCGGACCCTACTGTACTGTTTGGCCTAGGGTAAGTGAAGGCTTTTTCAATTTCTCAATATTTTGATTGCTGTATAAATTTAGGAGCCCAATTCACATGCGTTGCCGTGGAGGTAACTGGTCGTTTGGCCCCACGACCAGTTCTCCCCCATTTTGCCAGTTCGCCCCCATTTTGCCAGTTCTCCCCCATTTCGCCAGTTCTCCCCCATTTCGCCAGTTCGTCCTCCATGTACCTCCCCGTTTTCCCCCACCTATCTCCCTGTTCGCCCCAAATTTCCAAGTCGTTTCGCCCCCAACTTTAATTTAATGGAAAGTCGTTTCGCCCCCGTTCTTTTTAATATGGCCGGTCGTTTCGCCCCAAACAAGATGTTAGGAATATGTTGGAAAGGAATTATTTAAACCTAACCATTAATGACGTGATAACGTTACATAAGTTCATTGGCCTATTCGGAGTTATTATGATTTTGCCTAGATGAGCAACATGAATTGTTTGTTCGTACGGTGGCCCCCCATCCAATTTCGTCGGCCCAACGGGCTGTCACAATGACTTTTGAATGCAGAAAAGATATGTTCTGTATTAATTAAGAAGACATGTGGAGTCTTAATAATGAAGTACCTTGGCTAAAATTAATAAAAAACACATCAAGTTGTGACTAGGCCATACGAGTGGTAATTATATACTTGGCCGACCTCGGAGTATCCTTTCCATAAATTTGTGTGATGGTTTACCAGATTTTTTTTTATTTTAAATCGAATGACTTGAAACACGGGGCGAAATGACCGATCATGGGGCGAAATGACCGAAATTCATGGGGCAAAACGATCAAAATGCTTGGGGCGAACTGAGAGGTACATGGGGTCAAAACGACCAAATTCATGGGGCGAACGGGGAGGTGCATGGGGGCAAAACGACCGGCACTTTGGGGCGAACTGGCATGGGGAGTACTGGTCGTGGGGCGAAACGACCGAAAAGATACTTTATGGGGATGAGCTAATCACTTTTATTGTTGTACATCAAATAATTTGAGAACTTTACTTGATGTTTTTGTGATCCTGTGAGTGTATTTTATTTTTAATGGTTAAATAGAAAATATGTTGTCGTTTTCCTATATCTTTAAATACCATTATGATGTCAATTTTGGACATCTATAGCAGATATTTATTCTCCAGCAACGATATGTGCATGTGTATACACACATTTTAGTAGGTTATAATTTCGACACAACCACAAAGTCGTCATATATATATCATACTTGAACCGCACTGGAATAATTCCAGACCCATTAATTAATCTCCAAGATAATCCTAAGTATATAATTTATGAATTAATTCATTTCAGATATCCGAAGAGATGATGCGGCTGCAAGCCTCATCAATAACCCTGTCATCCTCTCTAAAAAATGGCTTGTAAAAGTATGCTAAGGCAATTGTGATCAAGGAGAATCTTGAAAGGACAACGCAATGCTTCGTTAATGCGGTGGTAGAGATTGGAATAAAGCGTGATGAGGAAGGACGTTGAGGTATGTAACAAATAGGCAGGATATAATATTCTCTTCATCAAACAGAAAATTAATTCTGACATCACCCGAGACAAGAAGTATATTGCATTGAGTCACACAAGTCTATAACACAATCATACTTGCTATCGTATATCACCCCTATAATATACAACTGAATATAGAAACTTTACAGACTAGGTGACATCCTACCCCGCCATATTGACGTTTGTAGAACCTCATTCTTAATTTATAAAGTTCAGCGGTAGTTAGACAAAAATCGAGTTGATTTAACAAAAAATCTTGGATTTTATGAGTTTATGATAATATATTAATTAGACAAGTAGTATGTTTACTAGGAAGGTATTGAAGAAAATTCATAGAAAGAGGATATGTATCATTGTTGTTAAATAGATTCTAAAACCAAATATAGTATAGGAATCGAAGACATAGATCAGACAATGACAACTAATATTGTAAAATATCAACACCTTTAAAATAAGACTGAAGTTCCACCTATTTTCAAGCGCATTTTCATAAATTAGGCGCTTTATAAAGTTTTTTGATTTGATTAATTAATTGAAAAGAGATGAAATTATTATTGGCTTGTTAAAAGTCAGAAATTGTAAAACAATATGATCATATTCACAACGTATGACATGTTTTTAGGAATTTGAATGTTACATTAATCCTAACTGCCAAACTGTAACTGCATTATTTTTTCCTTGTAGGACTTTTTCTGCTAATGTCTTGCGTACATTTTAAAACCATATTTGGCACCATAGTTCATGAGTTACGCAACATTTAGTAAGGGCATATCTACTATAAACAATAATAATACATAAAAAATAAATCAATATAATACATGCATGATGATGTAATAAATTAAACAATAGAATACATATTAAATTAAGAAACGTATTGAAATACCAACAAATTTATGCAAATTAGTCTAAATTAGTGCGCAATGTGCCAATTTTGAAGAAAAAGCCATTATTTGCTAAATTAATGTATAAAATGACTTAAGATGCTTAGAAAATCAAGGAATATAATAATAAATTACGCAATAATTGTAATTTGTAAGAGGGGCCACAGTATTTGTAAGTCTAAAAAAAGCCCAGTGCAGTTAGGGTTAAGATACTTTTATCCTTGTGATTCAGTTTGTGTCGTTTTGAGAAAAACACATGTCGTCCTTCTCCGATGACTGTAACTCTCTAATTTTAGGCTATATTGATTTTTATAGTTGTTTACGAAAAGTTGAAACTGATAGTTCAGTTTGTCAAATCACTCAAATGAACTAGGCACCACACATCTACGACATAATCTATAAAACTTAATGATTGTTGGTTGTGTTTAACTGCTCATTTCTAACCCTCCGGTTTAATAGCGCCATCCTCAGAATTTTTTCCTAGTCGAGGATCACTGGATTTTTTTCCATGCTCCAATCCCATACGCTGAACAGCAAGCGAGAAGGCGACATGTACCATTTTTGATTTCTTGTTTCAACAAGAAATCTATGCGGTCACCCCGGTGTATGTGTGTGTGTGTGTGTTAACGCCTAGCTCGTAAACACGATAACTCAATAACCGTTGGTCCGATTTGAGTTGATATTCGGTATAGGGCTGTTCTATTGGGCGGTTAGGAAGCCTATTGTTTTTGATGATGATATCTCGCATATTAATTAGTGGGCGGGGCATATTGCAAAAATCGCAATAAATGGCTCGTAAACACGGTATTTCAATAACCGTAAGTCGGATTGAGTTGATAATTGGTACAGGGCTGCTCTATGGGTCGGTTAGGAAGCCTATTGATTT
>JAODAI010111092.1:0-61843 GCA_027575025.1 Scotoplanes globosa | reverse complement strand
ATGGCATTCAGGGGAGTCCGAAGTTCATGACTCATATGTGCGAGAAATTCTGACTTAGCGAAGTTCGCCTTTTCAGCGGAATTTTTTGCCTGAATTGCCTCCTCTTTTGCTTCAACTAATGCGACTTCTATTGCCTTTCTTCCTGTGATTTCTTCCATAGAGTAGATCAATTTTGACCAATCTTTTCTATGAGAGGGCGGAACGATGCCTCGTGTGCAAACAAACATTTCGGTTCCATCGACTTTGTCGTCCAAAGACTCTATTTCAAACTCCCATCGACCCTTGATAAAACCGAGCAGGACTTCGATAAATGCATCAATCTCTTCGGGTAACACGTCCATCCCCTTAATGGAATCAAGGTATTCCTTGGTATTCTTCGCACCATAGAGCTTTAGACTCGCGTTGCTGGTATCTTGCACCTCAACCAAGTCGTAGGCTTCGATGGCACGATCCCGGTGGTTAGCAAAATATGCCGTCCAATGCTCGATACCCTCTTCGCTCAATCGATTGACCATATGTTTGACCCGTGACCAGTCCTCGACCCATAGCGTAATCGGTGCTTCATCGAAGATCTCTTTATAGCGTGCTTTGCTGTCACGCAGCGCCTCCTCCATCCGTTTGCGCTCAGTGATGTCTTCATGGGTGGAGACGACCTCGGACCAATCCTCGTTGGTGTTCCCAATGAGACGCGATACGCACCGAACCTCGATCGGTGTGCCATCAGCTTTAATATCCGAAACCTCGCCGGAAAATGTCATGGCGCCACTTGCAAAGGCCAATAACTCATGGAGGTAAAAATTTATCCACGCCGCACTAATTTTGAGATCTTTCTGTTCGTACTTCTGATACTCATCAAACGAAGTTGTTTTGAACATTTCAACTTGAGTATTGTTGACCTCAACCAGGTGGATGCACGTGATGGCCTCTTTGAGGGCAGCATCGTTATCTTTAAAATAGGCGAGTAAATCGTCGACGCCCTCGCATCGCAACCGATCTATAATGCGTTTGGTCTCAGAATAATCCTCCACCGTAACGCCAAGCGGTGATTGGTGGAAAAGCGTCTGGTGCCGCTTTTCGCTTTCCCGTAATGCTGTTTCTGCCCGTCTTCGCCCGGTAATGTCCGTATAGGTCGACGCATGCCCTCCGTCGGGCATCGAATTTCGCTGGACTTGAATGATTCGACCGTCCGGCAATTGGAACTCATCCTCCGAATCATGACCAGCCTTGCTAATGCGGCGAAGTTCCCTCTGCGCCAATATTTTGGGATCACCGGAGCCAAGACCTCCGCTGTGTGCGATGTGGCGCAACAATTTAATCATCGGCATACCAGGTCGCAGAATGTCCTCAGGTTTACACCAGAAATCTGGACACTTTTTACTCCAGGCGATGAGCCTCTGCTTAGAGTCCCAGATTACGAACCCTTCGTTGGTAGATTCGAGGACTGTCCCAGTGATTTGAGAGTCGAACTCTGGTGAACTCTTCGTTGCGAGAATACGTTTAATGTTGCGAGTGCCTAAACTATCTTTCATACAAAGTAGAATGGAGTTCGATCGAAGTGAGGTCAATGGTCAAGCAACTTGGACGATTATTAAATGGCACAAATGAAAAACGATAGATTATATTGTCAATTCCAAAATGTCCGGTGTTGGCACTAAGCAGAACAAAATCTCACCGCCTGATTATGACTGCTTTCGTGCGCAAAGCGGAAGCCATTTTCGTGAAAATCAAATTTCAGAATGTAGATGTCCGCTATGAGGGGGCTAAGCGGAAGTAAAATGATCCCGACAAAAACTTCCGGAAATGACCCATAGCAGACAGTTCAACGCCTTTTTGAGGTTCGTCATGGCGTCCCACTGCCAGTTCATTACCTACCTCGAAAGCCACACCGCGGTTAAATCGTCAGACAACGGTTCCGGAGCGTCCTTAAAGAACTCTGAGAGAATGTTTTTCAGCGCGGCTCTTGCGTCAGAATTCCGATGTTTTTTGGCTAACCTTATGACACCTTCAATCTCTAGCGTGCCGTTGTCCCCGCATTCGGTCTCAAACAATGCGTCGCTAAATAAAAATAGAAATCAGCCCTTTGGAAAATCGTACTTGTGATTTTCATAGGTTGTCTCCGACAGAATACTAAGTGGGAGGCCGCTTCCATTTCCAGCACTAATTTCCGCACCCTTAATCGGTCCAAATAATGGCTCTGGAGATGCCGTTCAATGTCGAAGACCTGATCAAAATCATCAGGGATGTAACGTACATCGACGACAACATGCGTGAACGATAATGCATGGCCCACATTTACGGCCTCACTTGTATTGGACATCAGCGACAAATTTATACCCCAGATTCCGCACGGTCTGAATTAACCGGGGGTTTTTCGGATTGTCGTTTATCTTTTTCCGAACTTTACCAACAATAACGTCGACGCTTCGATTGAAAGAGTTGTGTTCGCCGTCAAAAACATTATCCAAAATAAGGTCGCGGCTCAGGACCCTGTTTGGGCGTTGTACAAATTCGGACAACACCTGAAACTCGTAAGTGGTTAACGGCACATCCTTGCCGTCAGGTGCGCGGAGGGTTGATGCCGACAAGTCCAGTTCCCAACCTTCAAAAATCGCAATCTCGTTGTCTGAGTTAATCGAGGCGGTGCCGGTCATCAATGTGCGTCGTAGCAAAGTCTTTACCCTGGCCGTGAGTTCCCGCGAATGAAATGGTTTTGTAATGTAATCGTCAGCCCCAATCTCAAGACCGACGACTTTGTCAATGGGATCATCCTGTCCCGTAACCATTATAATGGGAATGTTCGATTTTTCCCTTAATTTCCGCGCCAGACTAATACCGTCCTCGCCAGGCATAATGAGATCCAGCATGATGAGATCAAATGTTTTTGTACCCATGCGTTCGAACATCTCTAACCCGCTTGTCGCACTCGTGACATCGTAGCCGTCGAATTCAAGCAATTCGCAGATCGTTTCGCACATCACCTGATCATCATCGACAACCAGAATGGAACCTTTTGAATTCATCTAATAAAAACCCACTCAGGAGTTAACACGAATGTATGATAGGGCATGATAACACGAAAGAAATGTACCGAGAAATTACTATCTTTAACGGGTTAGTTGGTAAATAAATTATCGTTTAAATTGAAAATAAAGTTTGACGGCGTGGCGTGCAGCATATGTCGCCCGTCTCATTGAGTTAGCTGAGCAAATTCACACTCCAAAGGGTGTTTTCCTAGGGCGGAAAATGAACGGATGGAAGCAAAAATCGTATTGTGCCGCCAGGCACCCTTCGGCCGCCTGATACATCCCCTATACATTCTGAAATAAACTGAAACATTCGGTTTAAACGGCGATTACATAACCGACGGTATACTTGGTGCAAATCGACAATCACCAGTACTGATTGCGAAAATTACGTAAAACAGGAGCCGAAAATGAATGTAATACATCCCAATTTCGCCAAGAAATCCACCCAACTGTTCAAGTCGGAAAAGCAACGAGAAATTGAATGCGTCCAAAACTGGCAGCGCACGACAGTGGCGGCGGGGAAACAGGCGGACTGTTTCTCTGAAAAAGTGGATAAGTTGTCGAGCGCAATCGACCGTCTCAGTAAAAACTGCAGAATATGTGCCGATGCCTGGGATAAGGTCAGCGTCAAACGGCTGCGCCGGAAAAGCCTACGGCTACGCCAAATCATGGAAAATTACCTGGTTGAAAATCCGGCGTAATCACTCAATTCGAATTTTGGGCGACAGGAGGTTAGTATGACCAAAATTGACGTACTGGTCCTCGACGATGACAAGGATATGGCGGAGGTTCTTTCCGGCCTGGTCAACGCCCTGGGGTTTTCATCGCTGCCAACACATGATGCCATATCCTTCAAATGTATGTTTGAGAAGATGGTTCCGAAATTCGTCATCCTCGACATCTTCATGCCTGAAGCCGACGGTATCGAAATGTCGCAATGGATCGCCAGGCGACCTCAGCCAACAAATATCATTTTGGTTTCGGGTTATGATCCTCTGTATTCAAGCGCCGCAAAAACGTTCCTGACCTCGTGCATTCACATATCAATGACAACGCTTCAAAAACCGATTTCCGGTGAGATGCTTAAAAGTGCGTTGCTTCGGGTCCAAAAAATCACGAACGGCGACATCAACGATAATAAACCGTCCGGCGCTGAATTCGCCCACTCATCCCTACATTAGTCCTGCTGGGGCAACTTGTCCTGACTATCTTCGGCTGCCGAGCGTGGTGCTGGTCGGCGGCACAACTCCTCTCAAAGGCCCGTTTATCGGGTCTTTTCGTCTTTTCACACACTTGAAATATTTTGGAACATCGACATCACAATCCAAATACAAAGGCCGACAATTGTTCTTCTTCTAGAGTAGTCGACCCGCATAAGCGGCATTAGACAGAACATCAGACATCGGGAGTACATCATGTTTACGAATCTTAAAAAATATCGACAAAAATTTTCAGCCTTCCTGTAATGCTGCTTGTTCTGTTGGGCGCAACAGCGGGCACCGGTATTTATCAGATGATGAAAGTCGGCGTATAAATAGTTGATGTCGCGGAAGTCGACATCCCCATAACCGAAAAAATACCCAGAATTACGGCTCATCAGTTAGAGCAGGCGATTTTGCCGGAACGTGGATTTTTGGTCGGCGTCGACCTGAAGACAAATCCCGCCGCCAAAAAACGCCTTCATGAAATCGTCCAACACTTCACCGACCTAGATCACAAAGTGGCCGCAGAATTAAAAGAGGCAGAAGAGATTTTGGCGAAAGAAATCAAGGTTGCCCATACGCCGGAAATGAAAAAGAGTTTGAACACCTTCTTTCCGTCCTAACCAAAGTTGATGCTGAACACGCCGAATACGAAGAACTGTCCGAGAAGGCGTTTAAACAGATGGAGAATGGCACATTTCTTCACCGTCAGGAGGTTGCCAAAAAAATTGAACATCAGGAAGATCAAATAATCAAAGAACTTGAAGTGGTTCTCGAAGAAATCGAAAAATTTACTCAAGAAGCACTGCTGACAGCTGAGCATCACGAACAGTTCGGTGTCCAATTGCTGTCCATTTTAACGGCACTTGCGCTGACCTTTGGGCTTGCAACCGCGTTCTTTTTAACCCGTTCCATCACCAAACCTGTGAACGACATGACCACTGTTATGCAGCGCCTTTCCGAAGGTGACAGAGACGTCACGATCCCCGGTACCGAGCGCGGTGACGAAGTTGGTCTCATGGCGAAAGCTGTGCTGGTGTTTAAAGAAAATCTGATCAAGGCCGAACAAATGGCTGCAGAGCAACATCAGCGTGACGCCGCGCGGCAAAAACGCAACGATCGGATTGAAGAATTGACAAAGAACTTTGGTAACGACGTCAGCACAAGTTTGCAGTCGGTATCGAGTTCAACCCATCAAATGGAATCAACGGCGCAGGGATTGTCGGCAACCGCCGAGCAAACCAGCCAACAGGCGACGACGGTAGCTTCGGCTGCGGATTAGGCGACGGCGAACGTGCAAATGGTGGCGACTGCGGCGGAAGAGCTGGCCGCGTCGATTACCGAAATCTCTCGTCAGGTCGCGACCTCGACTAAGATTTCAAATCAGGCGGTTTTGGATGTTAATCACACCAATAAGCAGATTGGTGGTTTGGTTCAGGCAGCAACCAAAATTGGTGATGTCGTCGCCTTGATTACCGATATTGCCGATCATTCAAACCTATTGGCCTTAAACGCGACCATCGAAGCGGCGCGGGCCGGTGATGCCGGTATAGGGTTTGCGGTTGTCGCTTCTGAAGTCAAAAACTTTGCCAGTCAGACGGCACGGCATCGAACGAAGTGCTGGATGCAACCAAAAATCTGTCTGCTGAAACAGACACCTTACGATCAAATGTAGAGACGTTCTTGACCGAGATCCGGGCGGCGTAGATCTGCCGACCTAAAAGTCTAACCCCCTTTGCAGAATGCGGAGGGGGTTTTTTACAATAGGGTGCCCGGTTCATTTTCCGGGCACCGTTTTTTGGTTTTGCTGACCGTTGAGCTGCCAATCGGGGAAACGGTTTCATATATCATTGATTTCCCCTAGACGTCAGCGGCAACCGGGTGATGAACCGCGCGCCCATGCCGGGACCTGATTCCACGCTCAATTCGCCAGCGTGATTCTCGATAATAATGGAATAGGATACACTGAGGCCCTATTGCGGAACATATCTATTTCGTGAAATTATCAATAATGCGTTGGATTTCACCACTCTTGAACATCTTATAAATCTGAATATTGAATTGTTTTACAAAATCCAATTTGAAATCAAATTTCCCATTGTCCCTATCGGTGAAGCCCATATACCCGGGGTCTACCTGTAAAACTGCTCCTTCTATAATCTTGGCGTACTTGCTGTCGTCATATGTCCCTGCTGCTGTTAGACGCTTCATTTCCCATGCAAAGGAAAGCCGCGAAACCATGTAACAATCAGAACGCCTAAGGGCCAACATAAGAATATTTTGTTTAGTTGTCAGTGCTTCCGACAAAATTATTTTCCCGGCTTTAACCATGTTTCGAAACTTGTCGCCGCCGTATCCATCATACCCGGTATTAACGCCAATCGTTAACCCGGCATAGTCATCCGGCCAATTTGGACGAGGAGACTGCAGTATTTTCTCCGTACACATAATAACAACGGTTTCGTTCAAAATCGGAAGCGAGTATGGCCATATATATGGCCAATCATGGCCATGGAAGTATGGAGGGACCAGAGCGAACCCTTTTCCGGTCTCCAATAATAGTTTGCCACGCTGCCATGGCACCGCCTGAATATCGACGTTATACCCCTTCATCTGGGAGAACGCGTATTCCAATATTTTTACGTAAACACCAGTTGCACTGCCATTTTCCTGGAATGTGTAAGGTGGATAGTTTTCGTCGACGTATATCGTTACGTCTTGACCTGCCGCAGAAACATTTGCCGCCCACAGCACGGATAGAACGAAGACAACTTTAAGAATACGTAGCTCCATTGTGGTTCGCATATCATGTTATTGGATTTGCAATAGTATACGAAAACACTCCTTTTGATCAACCGCGGGACTGAACAGAAAAAATCGCTGCTTCGGGTTTGCTCACTGCAATTGGCTTGCTACGGTGTGCCTGGATAATCTAAGCTGTTTACCCTGTACGCTTACTAGAGCGTTATTTTTGCTGGATTTATGTGCATCCGCCGGATCCTCGGCCTGAGAATATCGAGAGGAATTGCGAAGGCGCGTTCAAGGCAAACAGTCGCGGATATCTGAAGTGGACCAAGATGCAACTTGATAGAAAAATTGAAATCACTTCGAGTATCACAAGACGTCTGATCATTTACATTGTGCTGTGCAGTTCCCTAATCACGTTGATCCTAACCGGGTTTCAACTCCTTCGAGATTATCAGCAGGACATTTCCCACATCAAAAGTGGATTTGAGGAAATTAAGAATGTTCACGTGAAAAGTTTCGCTGAGAGCCTTTGGACGATCGATATAGGCAAACTGGAAACACTTGTCGAAGGTTTGTCACGATTACCCGACGTCAGATATATCGAGGTCAACGGCGATGGTGGATTCTCAGTGGCGGAAGGTGAAAAGGAAATCAAGAATTCGATTTTTCGCTCTTATCCATTAACCTACGAAGTCGGTGGCGTGACCCGTGAAATCGGCGAATTGATCGTCGCTGTTGATTTGAGTCTTGCCTTTGAGCGGGTGCTGGACAGTGCAATATCAAGTCTCATTAGCAACGCCATAAAGACTGCATTGGTTGTGATGTTCATGTTGGTAATCATTGATCGGGTGGTGATCAGGCACCTCAAATCGATTGCCGAGTACGTACGGAATGTCCGAATTGGTCAGCCCCTGGAGCGCCTTACATTAGATCGTGAGAATGATGCCAATACCAATGTTGATGAACTGGATTTAGTTGTCAATTCGATAAACGAAACGTCCAGACGTGCTGCAAGAGTATTTGCCCGAGTGCAGGCAGCGGAGGAACGTATCCGTAGTTTTGCCGAGGTGTCGTCGGACTGGTATTGGGAGATGGATGCAGACCTGAGGTTCAGCTATTTTTCGGAACGGTTTACAGAACTCACAGGGATGGAAGCCACTGACGCAATTGGTACAAGGCGCTGGGACTCTGCCGATCAAAAGCAAGATCCTGAGAAATGGTCCGCCCACAAAGCCGACCTTGAGGCCAGGCGGCCATTTAAGAATTTCGAGTATGATGTCAACTGGGACCATAAGAAGCATGTTCGTGTGCGTGTCTCAGGCATCCCATTATTTGGTGAGGACGGTATGTTCAAGGGGTACCGTGGTAGTACCAGGGACATCACAGAGCGCAGTCAGCTTGAGAAAAAACTTCGCCATTCTCAGAAGATGGACGCATTAGGCCAGTTGACGGGGGGCGTTGCCCACGATTTTAACAATCTCCTTGGTATTATGCTTGGTAATGCAGAGATTATCGAAATCCACGCCGGAGATGTTGAACAGACTCAACACAATATCGAGATGATTAAAAAGACTGTAAACCGTGCATCCTCCCTAACCAGTCGCCTGTTAGCCTTCTCCCGTCAACAGGCCTTGTCTCCAGTTTCCGCCAACATTGCAGATTTGATTAACGGCCTTGACGACATGCTCAAACGTACCCTAGGGGAAACGATTACTCTGAGGGTTGACGTTGGCAAGGATATCTGGCCGGCAACCGTTGACCAACATCAGTTTGAGAACGCGTTGGTCAATCTGGCGATCAACGCCCGTGACGCGATGCCGAACGGCGGTGTGCTGACGATTGAAACGTTCAATGTCACCCTGGACGAGACCTACACCGAACAGCATGACGACGTGACGCCGGGGGACTATGTAACCGTCGCCGTTAGCGACACCGGCACAGGAATAACGCCCGAGGTATTGGAGAAAGTGTTTGAACCGTTCTTCACGACCAAAGATGTCGGAGAGGGAAGCGGACTTGGGTTGAGCATGGTATTCGGCTTTACTAAACAATCGGGCGGGCACGTCACCATTTACAGCGAAGTGGATCTCGGGACAACGGTCAAACTCTATTTACCGCGCTCTGAAAAAGATATACGTCAAAATGGTGTCGAAAAGGAAATACCGAAGTTTACCGAGGGCGCAGGGCGCATCCTGGTTGTCGAGGATGATGAAGACTTACGGCAGGTTCCCGTAACCATACTGCGCGATCAGGGGTACCAGGTTATCGAAGCCGGAAATGCTAAGGAGGCGATCAAGATCCTGAGCCAAGATACGACAATTAATATGTTGTTTTCCGACGTGGTTTTACCGGGCGGGATGAACGGCGTTGAAATTGCGGAGCAAGCCGTTCAGTTACAACCGAATATCAAAGTTCTCTACACCAGTGGATATGCCCAAACCTCCATCATGCACGATGGCAAACTGGTTCCCGGCGTGAACCTTCTGGACAAACCCTATAGCCGGGTCGCGTTGCTCGAAATGGTTCAAGCCATGCTCGACAACAATGGCGACTAACCGATCAAGATTGCATCCAAAAGCGCCTGATATAAGTTATTTTTAGCAGTCTTCGATAATTCGAAAATGTCCGCTTTCGGCTGAACAGCAGACATGGCGGGGGCTAAGCTGCTTTTAGAGACACTCGGACAGGAGAAGTGAAGTAAGTCTTGTATCCCGCCCCCGCAACCAGATTAAACTTAATTTACCCCGGCCAATACGCTGGGGTTTTTATTTACCAATTTATGCGAGAATCTGGAATTTGACACCGTATATAGGTCCGCTTTTACCCCAAAACCGAACATAAAATGGCGATCTTAAAAAAGATCCTGTATGTACCACAAGCAAAAGTTTTCAATGTCAGCAGTCGAAACCTTCGCTGAGACATTGCAAATTTGTTAAAACCATACATGCTGTCCGTTGAGACATTTGCAGAGAGCGCTGTTAACTGCCCGGTATAGATTTAGGAAGATGTGCTTTGGATGCCAGCAACTAGAGCGCATGTGAGAATGAGTTGCAGATTGAGCGCATTTCTTATCGGATTGCTAACATTAGTGTGGACAGCTTCGTCCGTTGCGGGGGAGCTACGTGTTTCAGTGGACGGCGTGAAAAATAATTCCGGAAATTTGCGCGTCTCGCTATACCGGTCGCCGGACGGCTTTGCGACGAAGGCAGGAAGATTTATGGAGACCGTGTTACCGGCAAGTCTAGGGGCGAATGAAGCCGTTTTCTCCGATGTGCCTGTGGGAATCTATGGACTTGCCGCCTTCCATGACGAAAACGATAACGTTGAATTCGATAAGAATTTTATTGGATTTCCGCAGGAAGGTTTTGGCTTTGGAAACGACGCCCCCGTGTTACTTGGGCCACCCAATTTTTCCGAAACGACAGTAACCGTGAATGACGGGATCAAGCGTGTCTCGCTCACGCTCCGGTATTGGTGAAAAGGCACGGAAGTTGAAGGTCAAAGATATTCTGCGAAGGATATAGGTTTGATTTTGTTATTCGGGGGACACCTTCTCTCTTAATTCAAGGACAATATTGACCCGCCGGTTTCGTTGCCGGTCTTGGCGAGTCGCATTCGGCGCCAACGGTCAAGAGCCGTCCTTTCTGCCGACCTGATTTAACTTCCGCTTACCCCCCTCATAGGGGACATTAAAATCAGAAAATCGGATTTCGCGAAAATGACTTCCGCTCAGCGCATAAAAGCGGACATAATCAGGTGGCGAAATTATAGTCGGCTTAGTGCCATGACCGGACATGTGACAACGGAGCATCTTTGAATGTGGCGAACATCATTTTGGGAAAACCATGGTTGCTTTTTCAATAATTCCATTTCGTAATCTATATACCGAAACATATAATATAGAGAGGCCCAGATTATGAGGATGTTGGTCTAATCTCAACAAATCTTCCTGTGTAAGTGTGGTTTGAGGTACCATCAAGTGATATGAAAAATCTGATAACAATCCTCCTTGTAATATTTTTGCACGTACCGCCAAGCCTTGCAGCTGAACAAATGGTTTGGGGCGTGGTGAACTACCCTCCGTTCGAAGGGCGTAATGGTATTGAGCGAGGTTATTTTGGGTCACTGGTTCGAGATCAATTACAGAAAATGTTGCCCGAAATTACTCATAAAACCATATACACGAATTATGCTCGTCTATTTCGTGAGATTGAAAATCGAAGCAACATGTGTGCGCTGTCCATATTTCCAAATGATGCACGAAGAAAATATATGGTTTTCTCTAAAACCCCCGACCTGATTTCACTTCCACAAGTAGCCGCGTTAAGCTTAAAAGCATGGGAAAAGATCGGTGAACCCAAAAATATCAAATTGAATGGTATATTGAGTAAGAAGTTGTTGCGCCTGACAGTGATAAAAGAAAAATCATATGGGAAAAAGCTAGATCAGATAATCTCAGCCCATGGAGATCAAGTAGATACTATAAGTCCGAGCGATGCGGGAACTCGAATGCTTAGACTTTTATCTCGAAATCGAATGGACTTTATCCTCATCTATCCAGAAGATTTTGGATATGCCAAAAAATTCACTGAGAATGCAATAATTGATGCCAAATTATTGCCCATAATTGAAGAAGCGCCATACCAGTTGTTTTACGCTGGATGCAGTCGATCTCCTTTCGGCCACAGGGTAATCGCAAAAATTGACACAACTTTAAATAAACTATTTGCCAGTCGTCAGGCCCGCGGTTTTTATAGCAATTGGCTGTCACCAAACTTGCGCGAACATTTTCAGAAAGTATATGAGCGCGCTTTGACGAAAATTCATCAGAAAAAGTAATTTCCACTTCCGTTTAGGGTCATTTCCGGAAGTTTTTATCGGGATCATTTTGCTTCCGCTTAGCCACCTTATAGCGGACATCTGATTTCTGAAATCGGATTTCGTGATTTATACTTCCGCTTTGCGCACGATAGCAGTCATAATTACCCCCCCCTCATAGCTTAGTTTGTAAACTGTAACCTGCCGAAGTCCTGCCGAACTGCTGCCAATATAATTTCAATTCGATAAATTGCGATTATGTTTTCGACGATCCAAAGGAAAGGAAACGTCGATGGAAATTGATAAATCTGAAACAGTAATTCAAATAAATAATATCCGTCTTTTCAATGATGCAAAAATAGCTGCCCAACTCTGCGTGTCGAGGGGATGGGTTCGAAAAGAACGTTTTAATCGACGCCATGGTCAGCTTCATACCTTGACAATTGACCCAGTAATGATTGGGAGCATGCCCCGATATCGGCAAACCGATTTTAATGAGTGGCTGGAAAACCTTCCGGTTGAGGGAGCTCCCTCATGAGCAGGCACCCCTTAATCAGAAATGTCTTGCTTGAACTTAACCCCGACTTGCAGGAAAGGTTTATCAACAAGGTCGATATACCCTCCCCAAACCGGGAAACACCAAATCCATGCTGGATATGGACAGGGGCCGGATACTCTTTTGGTTACGGACGCATATTTACCAAAATCCAGGTTTTAGGTTGGAGACTCATTTATGCTCACCGACTGTCCTACTGTCTTCAGTTTGGGGAGATGCCCACCAATCTCAATGCTTGTCATAAATGCCCGCAAAAGAGTTGTGTAAACCCATCACATATCCATCCAGGTACTCAACAAGACAATTCAGATGATCATATAGCAATGTCGTCTATTCGAGGGATGTGCGGGTTACCTCCCCTGTAAAAGTGTCGTACGGGCCCTTTCCGAGAGCAATATACACAAAAACAACAACATTTGAACAAAATGGAAAATCGATCCTATCGAAGATGAAAGGGTATGTGTCTGCAATTGAGAATGGATCAAATATTAATGTCCTGTTCGAACTGTTGGAAATTGAAATGATATCCGATGGTGACGCAAAAACAGAGCCTTTAAATGTTAGAATCCAAATGGAAATCTCTCCATTAGGCTCAGTAATTGACTTTAACTTTGAGGGCGTTGGTAATCTTGGTGAGGCGGGGACCCAATTACTTGAAGCATTCAAGAAAATGATTCCGAACTTGCCGACGTCTGGCATAACAAATGGAGATAATTTCTACAACTTTGACTCTCAAATCCCACTAGGGAATTCGACAATGACTTTTAACCAAAAAGGCAAAGCCGTAGGACGGACGGTATACAAGGGACGAAATGCAATTGTTGTTGATTTTGATGCAAAAGCAGAAATTAGCGGAGGCGACCCAATAAACATTTCTTTGTCGGGTTACGGTTTGATGGATACCAGGACCGCAATGTGGTTATTGTCAGAGATCGAAATGAGTGGGTTTTCTCCGGGTTTAACGATGAAAGAGTTGGCCGAGATTGTCATTCCACCAGATTTTTCTAATGAGGTAATCAACGGTGATGAAACCACAATCGAATCTCGATTAATAAGATTGAAAAAACTGCTAGATAAGGGCTTGATTTCAGAGGATGAAGCAATGATTAAACGAGCCGAGATAATGAATGATTTATGATCGTGTTCTCGATGCTTCTCCTCAACTGTGCCGTCATCGCCGAACTGGTATTCGATCTAAAATCGACAGATTTTGTTTGCGCCAATACAATTACTTAGACAAGTCCTCCCCCTGCACCCTGCCCCCCGATTCGAAAACAAAGCGATTGTGATGTCAAAATCTACATTGAGAGGACATACAACAGTAGAACCCCACTAATTATGGTCATTAATTAGAAGAAATGGTGGGGATATGGTGGGGTACAAAAAACAAGGACCTAGCCGTTTCCAGCTAAGTCCTTGAAAATAATGGTGGGCACGACTGGGATTGAACCAGTGACCCCTGCAATGTCAATGCAGTGCTCTCCCGCTGAGCTACGCGCCCTTATGGGAAGGCTTTATATCGATTATATGGGCAATTGCAAGCCCCGGAATTGCCGGTTTTAACCTGCCGGGAGCAGCAAAAGCGTTGCACCGTCAGCCAGAGCAGGGTAACAAAATTAACAGGCCAAATTAAGTGCCGGGACAAAGTCGATCTATGGCAACCGATAATGCAAATTTGATGGATCAGGACAGCGGGGTTGAGGTGCTGGCCCCGCCCGTACAAACGGCGCCTGTCATCTTTGCCTCGCCGCATAGCGGGCGCTCCTATCCAGATGCTTTTATTGCCCAGTCGCGGCTGGGTGGGCTTAACCTGCGCCGCTCTGAAGACGCGTTCATCGATGAGGCTTTCCTTTGTGCACCGCAATTTGGTGCCGCATTTCTGCGCGCCCATTTCCCCCGCGCCTATATCGATGCCAATCGCCGCCCGTGGGAGCTGGATCCGTATATGTTCGAAGATGAGCTGCCGGAGTTCGTGACAAAAAAATCGCCGCACATCGCCGCCGGCCTCGGGACTATTCCAAAATTCGTCGCCAATGGCGAACCGATTTACGCAAAAAAACTGCCTTTCAGTGAAGCCCGCAGGCGCATGGAAACCCACCATCAACCTTATCATCTGGCGCTTTCGAACCTGGTCTCGGGAACGGTTAGCAAGTTCGGCGGTTGCCTGCTGGTTGATTGTCATTCGATGCCGTCTACGGGAAATGGATTGAGAGATACGCTCAGTGATATCGTTATCGGCGACCTTCGCGGTAAATCCTGCGCGCCTGATATTGTTGATCTGGTGATCGAGACTTTTCGGGAATTCGGCTACTCTGTGGGCCTCAACAAACCCTACGCCGGCGGCTACACTACGCGCCATTACAGCAATCCGGAAAGCGGGGTCCATACCCTTCAAATCGAGATCAGACGGGCGCTTTACATGGACGAAAAAAAGATCACACGGGGGCCGGGGCTGGCCAAACTCATCGTTCATATGCAGGACCTGATAAAAACACTAACCGCGATTGATCCGGCCCGGCTTGCCCCGCCTGACCGGCAGTTGCCACGGGCTGCGGAATGACAACCCCGCTTATCGACGAGTTAATCGTACGGGATGTAAACGATGACGACATGGCGGCGATATGCGCGATTTACGCTGATGAAGTTTTAAACGGTGTCTCCAGCTGGGAGGAAGAGCCGCCCTCGCTGATCGAGATGATCGCCCGCCGCGATGCCATATTATCAGCCGGGTACCCCTACCGGGTGGCGGTTCAGGGCGGTGTGGTTATGGGTTACAGTTATGTCTCCGCATACCGCCCACGGCCGGCGTATCGTTATACGGTTGAAAATTCCATCTATATTGCCGGGCACGGACAACGCAGGGGCCTCGGCAAAATCCTGCTCACCGACCTGATTGAAATTTGCACGGCGATGGGCTTCCGCCAGATGATTGCGGTGGTTGGCGATTCGAGCAACGCCAAGTCGATCGATTTTCACATTAAAATGGGATTCGAGAAAATCGGCATTATCAAATCCATCGGTTTTAAGTTCGACCGCTGGCTCGATAGCGTTATCCTGCAGATTGCCCTCGGTGAGGGGGATGGCACCCGGCCATCCTCACCGCCACCATCAGCGCCCTAAGAAATACCCGAAACTGGCACAGGCTTTGCGTTGTTAAAGGACAACGGAGGTTTTTTGTATGTTCAGGCGCATTTTAACAGGATTAGTGGCAATCGGATGGGGCACCGTATTTATGCCCACGGCTAGCCTCGCCATCACTGCACAAACCATTGATAAAACTGCACAAATTTGCGTTCAGCAAACCCGTTATCAGGAACAGAACCACGGTATTCCAACGCATCTTCTGACCGCCATTTCGCATACCGAATCCGGCCGCTGGAACGCAACCAGGGGGGCAATTGTTGCCTGGCCCTGGACCGTAACCTCCGGCGGTGACGGGCGTTTCTTCGACAGCAAGGAAGAAGCCATGGCCGAGGTTGAGTTCCTGATGACCGAAGGCGTGCGCAACATCGATGTCGGCTGCATGCAAATCAACATGCTCTACCATAGTGAGGCCTTCGATACCCTGTCCGATGCGTTCGACCCCAAACTCAACACCGCCTACGCCGCCGAATTTTTGAGCAAACTGAAAAGGCCTTCCAACAGCTGGATGGACGCGGCAGGAACCTATCATTCTTCGACGCCGGACAAAAAAGCCTACTACCAGAAAAAGGTCATGGCCTACTGGAATACAAAGCGCGGATTTACATCGGCGAAAATCGATCAGCCTAAATTTAAACCGGGACGCAAAGCCGCCGTCACATCTGTACCATCAAAAGCGATAGATTATGCCCGCATGGCGCGCCTCAATAAAACCTTCAAAGCCCGGCACGTTGAAACACCCTATACCGGCACCACAATAACCAAAGCCCAACAGCTGGCCAATAAACGCCAGCGTGAAATTCTCGAATGGCAGAGTGCCCGCGCCCGCGGGCAAAACATCGCTCACCTTTTGGCCGCACGGCGCGCCCAACAGCATCAGCGCCAACGCAAAAAATTCGCCGCCATCGGCCAATCAAAATTCCCCGAAAAACGCCGCAATCAATTAAAACAGTGGCGCGAGAAAGGCATCTGGTCCGGCGGCTGACAGAACAGCAAACCGCCGGTTATTTCCCGGTTATCCGCCAGACTCGGCTTCGCGTTCGTTGGCGCAGAGCAAACTTCTTTTTTCGAGAGGTCATTTGGCCAAATTTAGCCCCTAAAGAGCCCCCCGTTCTCTCATCTTAGCGCAACTGAGGATAACCTTGACGATTAGCGTAGTCCGAAAATTCATTGATCCGCCGATAGGCTGAGGCTGGCAGTATTTCGATATTTTTGAGATACAGCGCCTGACGTGTAATGGTTAAATGTGGATCAGCGAAGGCATTGAAGAGTGCCGCCTGCAGACGTTTGATCCGATCATCGTCACCGTCCCAGCGCGTGATATAGGGGATTGCCGGTGCCCGGTACGTTGTGCCGAGCATGCGAATGCCATCGAGGGCTTCGGGTCGGTAACTCTCCAGCAGGGCATATGTGACACAATCAATGGCCGCAACGTCTGCCGCACCACAGCGGATCATCTCCAGACTTGTTATGTGAGCACCACTGACTTTGACCGTTGAAAAGAAATAACCGCCTTGGTTTTTGGGCGCAACCAACGCTTTGAGTGCATTGGCGCCGGAGTGTGACTCCAAACCGTTGACGACGCAGGTTGCACCGAACATCTCGAGC
Source organism: Scotoplanes globosa (assembly GCA_027575025.1). Taxonomy (NCBI): domain Eukaryota; kingdom Metazoa; phylum Echinodermata; class Holothuroidea; order Elasipodida; family Elpidiidae; genus Scotoplanes; species Scotoplanes globosa. The sequence goes on along the minus strand of JAODAI010111092.1, from coordinate 44,744 downwards.
ACATCAGTCGCCTGGCTGGTCTCGGAAACCACGATGTTGCTGGCATAGTCAGTATCCTTGCACCCCGAAGCGCCATAGTGCGGGGTCGCAATCGGCCGCAGTATGTTGGCGTATCGCCTGACAATGTCGTATCCGCAGCACTGGCTAAACCACAGATCCGGGTTATTCCACAAATCAGTCAGGTTTTTACCGTGCACGATCCGGCTTGGAATATCGTTTACCCCCTGGCGCTTCAAATGACGCACAAATCCTGCCCACAGGCTATCGAGCGAAGAGCGCACCTCCGGCATGTCGTACATCGGCATACTCGCTACTGCCATGCTCTTAAATCCCTCCTCATTGTCTCACGCTATATGAGAACAGTGTCGCACGTTATGTTTCCTTTTTGTAACACTTGTTCACACTTCGACATACATCCGAAGTTGTTCAGAATCAATTATTGGGTATGATTATTTTATTAGAAGGAATTTTTATGGATATTCCTATCTTCCTTCAAGAGCAACAACTTCGGCCGGGTTCGTCCCGGCCGTTTTTTGTCTGAAGTCTGATATTTCATTATCTATCCGTTAAACCACCACGTTTTCGTCATTGGCGGGTTTACGAAACGCATGCCACGCACCGCGTAATGTCCACCAGTTGGCAAGTGAAACAATATGATCAACCCCCATTTACCCCCACAAAACACTACTTTTCCCTACATTCCCTCGCGCCCCCTTGCCGCAATTGGTAAATCGGGTGAATAACCGCAGACATCCGGGAGTTTTAATACGCATCAAAATCAACCGGATATTCAGAATGTAGGGATTTGTGGGGTTATGTGGAGATTTACGGGGGGTTTGTAGGGGTAAAAGCCACAATCTTAACATATGTATGGCGCGGCGTGTCTCCGCCGATTTGGCGCGCTGTAAACACGCTCCAATTTGCCGCCAGCTTTGATGCCGGACAACAAATTTTTCTTCACAAAGGCAATCAGTGGCCAAGGCAGACCACGGCACATTCCGCAGCACGATTTGCTGCGTATGCCCGGCTTACATCATGAATATGGTTTTACTAGGGCGATCAAACGGTGACCCCGGAATATTCCACAGTTCAGATATTTTTGGATCAGGTTTAAACCTGTCGGCACTTGGCAATCATAATAGCAATATGCAGATTGGCTGGAGTCAGGCCGTGTGTGGAAAAATGAAATATGCCCGTTTTTCCAAACTGATGGAACAGTGTTGAGGTAATCTGTTTCATCAGCGTTGCTGTTTGGTTACGGTAAAGACGGCAGATAGAGGGACCATATGTCGAAAGCCGCCGTCATTCATGAAAAAGGCCCGCCGGATGTGTTCCGGTTTGAGGACATCACCGTCGGCCCGCCTGGGCCCGGCGAAGTGCACCTCAAGCACACGGCCATCGGCGTCAATTACGCTGACACCTATCACCGACGGGGAATCAATCATCCTATATTCGTGCCGGAACTACCGACCGTTCTGGGCTTCGAAGCGGTTGGCGTGGTTTTGGCGGTTGCCGATGACGTCTCGACGTTTAGCGTTGGCGACAAAGCTGCCTATGGATTGCCACCGCTCGGCGCCTACGCAACAGAAAGAGTGTATCCAGCCGAGACCCTCATTCCGGTCCCGGGTGACATCGATGATGTGGCACTGGCCGGAGTTCTTATGAAAGGTATGACGGCGCGATACCTGTTGAAACAAACCTACCAGGTGAAACCGCAAGACATCATTCTTGTCCATGCCGCAGCCGGCGGCATGGGGCATGTGCTCTGTCCCTGGGCCAAACATCTCGGCGCAACGGTGATTGGTACGGTCAGTAGTGCCGAAAAGGCGGCCATAGCGAAATCATTGGGCTGTGACCATGTCATCAATTATGCCGAAGAGGACTTCGCCGAAAAAGTCCATGACATCACGGGCGGCGATTTATGCCACGTGGTGTATGAATCCATTGGTAAGGACACACTGCAGAAATCTCTCGACTGTTTGCGCCCGCTTGGCATGTGTGCCGCCTACGGACATGCGTCCGGCGCGCCTGATCCGGTCGATATCATTACTGATCTGGGTAAGCGGGGATCGCTCTTCATCACCCGCCCGGCAGTGCATCATTATTTGGCAAAACGCGAAGATTTGATCATCGCGGCTAACGATCTTTTTGAAGTGATGAGGTCCGGTGTTGTTAAAAGCACCGTCAACTATACCTATCCGCTTAAGGATGCTGCTAGCGCGCACCGGGCCATTGAAGAGCGCCTTACAACAGGATCTACAGTTCTATTGCCATAGGGATTTGAGTTTCAGCCTTTAGGCCCTCGCGGCGTATACGTTAGCCTTTATACTGCCGTGGCCGTTGTAGTGCAGATAGGAGCCTAGATTATCAGGGTGTCATTTTGGCTCTGGGTGAATCAACTCGGGCATTAGAGCCTCACAACTAAGAATGTAAAATTCTTCCGGGCCGCTGCTCCTAATAATTGAAATCGCCGCGGCGGTGCGCCAGCAGTTTGGAAATTGTCAGCACGACAATGATAATAGCCAGCCCGATAAGCGCGAGGCCAAAGGCCATGATTTGGAAACTTGTCTCTTGAGACGGCACCAGTTCCGCCGCCGTGGAGATCTCCGGGTAGAGCGGAAAATAGGTAATGGTTATAGCCTTACCTTTATCTGCATCGAGCCGCATATGGTTGCCGATGAACACCTCGTTTTCATAAACCACCCCGGCCCTGTCGGTAAACGAGTATGCAAAAATACGGTTCAGGCCATTATGGTCAAAACGGGTAACGGTTCCGGTTGTTGTCTCGCTATCAATCAGGAACGCACCGTAGGGCAGGCCGTCGTCTCGCGACATAATCACAATGATGGTGCCGACGAATATGAGGATCATCATCATGGAAACCCTCTGCGTCAGGTGGTCCCGATCAGCTTCGCGTCCGTAGAACATTAAACCCGGTCCTTATCATGTCTGGCTGGTTCTATATTGCCGTACAATTCTCTCAAATCCAGATAATATGTAGAATGTCCCCTTCTGGCACTTCAGAGCCCAATTAAGGAAGAGCACTTTCCGTCTGCTGTCTGGAAGGAAACAGACCAGAGAATTGAATTGAAATGAATGGGCAAGTTAAGTGGACACGGTTATGACATTCGCTCTATTTCGTTTTTGATTAAACGTGCTCCAAAACCTGATGATTATAAAGCTGAAAAAGCAACTCAAGGCAGGCCCTATTCTCAATACACTCCGGGTTCGATTTTAAAGTGACCTTCTGCTCTTGCATCAGATTTTTGATTACCGGCAAAAGAGGTTCATCAAGGATGAAACTCTGGCCGTCAACGCCAAGGCAAAACGCACCGAAACCGGTTGGGGTCAGGGCGAATTTTACGTAGGGTGGTTTGATCAGGCTGGCGCCGTTTTGCAGTTTGGTTTTGAATTCATCGATGGTTTGGGTGTTGTCGCGCGCCTCGAAATTGCCGAAGTCCTCAAGGGACGTATGGGTGAAAAATTCGCTCAGCCAGCGGATGAAATCAAGGGTGCCCAGGGCATCGCTCATACGGGCGCCGATGTCTTCTGCGGCCGTGGGACTTAAGGAAAAACCGGCGCTTTCCGGGTTGAGGCCTGCGCCGACATACCGCCCATCAAGATCTTCACGTTCCACCAGATACTGGCCGTAAGCACTATAGAGATCGGACATTTTAGGTCCGAGGAAACCAACGGAGAATGTCAGGGCGGGCTCCACCGTCAGTCCTTCGTGACCAAATTCAGGCGGGATATAGAGCACGTCTCCCAAGGTCACGTCGATCTCATCACCGTTTATTCCTGCTGCCAGGATTTTCAGCTCATCGTTATCGACATAATTGGCATCCTTGATTGGCCCAAAGCTGATTTTCCAGCGGCGTTTGCCCTGCCCCTGGACAAGGAAAACATGGTAGCTGTCGCGGTGCGGGCCGACCGATCCACCGGGGGCCGAGAAGCTGACCATGATGTCGTCCATCATCCAGCGCGGGGCGAAATTGAAGTGGGGCAAAAGCGCCGCCGTGTCCGGATGGAACTGCTCGACATTCTGGACCAGCAGGGTCCAGTCCTGATCGCCTGCGGCGGAGAAATCGTCCTCGGTAAACGGCCCATACCGGCAGGACCATGCGGCGTGATCCCCACTGGTCTGAACCATCCGCGATTGCGGCCCTTCATCCATTGACAGTCCGGCCAGTTCATCGGCGCTAATCAATCCGGTCATTGTTTCGGGCGGCACGGCACCGCGCACAACGAACGGGCGTTTGTTCCAATAGAGGTCATAGAAGTCTGCGGCGCTTGGCAGGGCATCAAGAACGACAAGCTTATCGGGCGAAAAAGCTTCAGTCACCTAAATCACGCCCTTGTCTTTAAGCGCTTTGCGTTCAGTTTCGGATAATCCCAGTTCAGCACCATAAATATCCGCGTTGGACGCACCGAGCCTTGGCCCCAGCGAGCGAATTTCCGGCGGTGTTTTAGACAGTTTAGGGAAGGCTGACGGGACGACAATCTCGCCGATATCGTCCTCAATGATCCGGGTCAGATTTTCCCGGGCGGCGAACTGCGGGTCGTCAAAAATATCGGCGACGGAATTGATCGCACCGGCGGGCACGTCGTTCTCAACGCAGATGCCGAGAACGTCGACACGGCTCATGGAGGAGGTCCATTTTGTAACCTCGCTAATCACCACCTCCCGGTTCTCAAGCCGTATTTTTTGATCACCATAGGCGGCAAGCAGGTCAGGCCGGTCCATGGCTCTGGTCAGGCGCTCGAACATCTTGTCGGTTGTGCAGGCGATGGCAATGAACTTGTTATCATTGGTCGGGAAGTGCCCGTGCGGGCAGGCGTTGACGGTGCCGGTGCCTTCCGGCGCGCGCACATGCCCGGTTTTGGCGTAGCGCGGGGCCATTTCATCCAATACACGAAAAACGGATTCGTATAGGCCGATATCAACGACCTGGCCCTCACCCGTGGCCTCTTTGTGGCGCAATGCCATCAGCAATCCGACGGCGCCGTAAAGACCGGTCATATAATCGCCAAGCGAGGTTGACCCCGGGGTCACCGGAATTTCCCCCGGCAGTCCCGCAAGATGGGTTAACCCGCCAACCGCATGGCCGATACGGGCGAACCCGGGGCGGTCTTTATAAGGCCCGGTTTGCCCATAACCCGATACGCGCAGCAGGATGATGCCGGGATTGATAGCCGTCAGGACATCGGGGCCAAGGCCCCAGCGCTCCAGCGTTCCGGGCCTGAAGTTTTCGCAAATGACATCGGCGCCGGCGACCAGCCGTTTAAAAATCTCGGCCCCTTCCTCAGTACGCAGGTTCAGGGTAATCGATTTTTTATTGCGGGCTTCCGATAACCAGGCCAGGGATGAGTCGTTGCGCTCCGTCGCCGTGCCGAACCGGCGCCATGGATCGCCTACGCCGGGTTGTTCGATCTTGATCACCTCGGCGCCGAATTCTCCAAAGATCGACGCGGCATAAGGCGCCGCGATAAAGGTCGCGATATCAAGGACGCGGATGTTGTGCATTGGTAATTTAATTGAGGTGTTCATTGGGGTCCTGCCAGATAACGTCGAATGGTTCGAGGATAGACCAACCTGGCGACCCATTCACGCGCATAAGAGACTGCGCTCAGAAATGAAACAGGCACGTCATTAGGATCAGGCGTGACATCAATATCAAGGGCTTGAAACGTATAAACCGCACGCGGCATGTGGAACCGGTCGGTCACCAGCAACGCCCGCTGCCAGCCCTTTTTGTTCATAATTCGTCGGCATTCAATGGCGTTTTCCAGGGTCCGTAATGAACGGTCTTCCTGATAGATCCGTGTCGCCTCCACCCCGTCCCGCACGGCAATCTCTGCCATGGTTTGGCTTTCGGGAATATCGGTTTTGGTGCATCCACCACTCATCAGCAGATAAGGCGCCTTGCCGTCGTTGTAACAGGTCACGCCATGCTGAACGCGCCGGGCCATGGCAGGACCCGGGGAACCATCTGGTTTTTGCGCCGCGCCCAATACGATGATCACGTCAAAGGGGGGGTGATCTTTACTCATCTCAACGCGTGCTGAATTCTGCATCCGCTTTCATAGCGAGACTTTCGTCCGAATGCGCGATCCAGAGTTCTGCCGATTGGCCGCCGGTGCTTTTCCCGTTAACCGTAAAAGGTTCCGTATCGAATACCGGACTGATTGCCCGGTAACTGAATTTCCTCAGCACCCGGTCCGGGTTTTCCCGAACCGCCAAGTCCATCAGCAACGTCGCCATCAACGGGCCATGAACGATCAGCCCCGGATATCCCTCAACTTCGGTTACATATTTCAAATCGAAATGAATGCGGTGAGCATTAAAGGTCAGGGCCGAATAGCGAAACAGCAGCACCGGATCGGGATCAATGGTGCGCTTCCAAACCGCTCCCTCGGGGGCGGGTCTGACACTTGGCGCGGGATCATCCGAGTGGGCTTCAGGGCGGGCTTGGGGTCGATAAACGATGTCATGGTCTTCACGCAGAGCAAGACCGTCCGGGCCAAAAATTTCGTGCTGAACAATAACAAAAACCAACGCACCGGATTTTCCCTGGCGGAGCGACACATCCTTGATCGTTGAGATACGCTTGATCTCATCACCAACGCCGATTGGATCAAAAAATTCTAAACGTCCACCGGCCCACATGCGCCGGGGTAAATCGACGGGCGGCAAGAACCCGCCGCGATGAGGATGGCCATCGGCACTGATTTCAGATTGCCGGGGGCTCGGCAGGAAATACAGCCAGTGCCCGGCTGGCAGAACCGGCGTTCCGGGTTTGGGATAAGGCTCATCATGATCCAGCGTTGCCGATAACCCGGCCAGTTGCGAAGCCGTTACTGTATCTGTTTTTTCCTCAGACCGCCCGATCCAGGATTTCAGGTGATCGATATCAATGGGCATGTTTGATCCTGACTTAAAAAGATCTCGGCAGCTCAAGCACATGTTCAGCGATGTAAGATAAAATCAAATTGGTCGATATGGGGGCCACCTGATAAAGCCGGGTTTCACGAAACTTTCGCTCGATATCATATTCCTCGGCAAATCCGAAACCACCGAAGGTCTGCAGGCAGGTATTGGCCGACGCCCATGAGGCTTCTGAAGCCAGCATTTTCGCCATATTCGCCTCCGCTCCACAGTGCTCCCCTGCATCAAACAGTTTAATCGCTTTTTCGACCATCAAGGCGGCGGCTTCGGTTTCCGCATAATTTCGCGCGATCGGAAACTGGATGCCCTGATTTTGCCCGATAGGACGATCGAATACCCGGCGCTCATTGGCATAGTCGGTTGCTTTTTTAATGAACCAGCGCGAGTCACCAATCGATTCAGCGGCAATCAGAATGCGCTCGGCGTTCATGCCATCGAGGATATAGCGAAACCCCTTACCCTCGGTGCCGACCAGGGATGTTGCCGGGATACGCAGGTCGTCGAAAAACACTTCCGTCGCCGCATGGTTGATCATTGCCGGCAGGGGTTTGATGGTTAAGCCAGCTCCTTTTGCCCGTTGCATATCGACAAGAAAAACTGACATGCCGTCATGCGGTTTGGGCCCGGCATCGCGGGGCGCCGTTCGGGCAAGCAATAACATCAAGTCGGAATGTTCCGCCCTTGAGGTCCAGACTTTCTGACCATTGATCACATAGTCATCACCATCACGTTTCGCTGTCGTGCGAATACGACTGGTATCGGTTCCGGATGTCGGCTCGGTAACGCCAAACGCCTGAAGGCGCAGATCACCCGAGGCAATTTTTGGCAGATACATGGTTTTCTGCTCAGCACTGCCATGCCGCAAAACCGTGCCCATGATATACATCTGGGCATGGCATGCCCCGCCATTGCAGCCGGATTTCTGGATCTCCTCCAAAATGGCGGCGGCTTCGCTAATCCCGAGCCCGCTTCCACCAAATTCTTCAGGTATCAAAACGGCAAGAAATCCGGCCTCGGTCAGGGCATTGACAAATTCTGTCGGATACGCCCGATGACGGTCTTTGCCGCGCCAATATTCACCCGGGAAATCGGCGCAAAGCGCACGAATAGAATCGCGAATTTCAGTGTGTGTTTCAATGTGTGTTTCGGGCATGAGGCCAGTCCTCTACTATCAGTCCTCTATATTGCGGCGCCGCATTCCGGTATCCGGGCGGTTATAGACGATAACCGCCAGCAGGGAGACCATGACTTCGATATCATGCTCATCCAACGGCACAATTTCAAACATCAGACTATTGTCCTGATCGTCATGATCGTGAACGATCAGGACGGGGTCAGATGTCGCTAGGCGTTCAGCGATTTCCGAAGCCGGTATTTTGCAGAGTTTTGGGTCGATGGTGGCTCGGACACGATAAAAGGGGTTACCCATAGGATCGGCAACGATTTCGCCGCTAAGCGGCTCCAACCTTGAAATATAACTGGCGAAATACTCCGACTTCTGCTTCTGCTTTTCAGCCCAAAGATTAGAATCCATTTTCTTGCGCTGATCAAGGGCGACGAAAGCGCCGATCAATGCTTCTTTTCCGGCTTTCATCGCCCTGCCAATGCCGGCTTCCTGCAGCATTACAGCAGCAACCAGATCGCGGCGACCAAGCACCAGACCGGCGGTTGGTGAGGACAGATACTTTTGCGCGCTAAACAACGTGATGTCAGCGCCAAGTGCCAGCATGTCATCCATAACCAGATCCTGTGCCGCCGCATCGAGAATAACCGGCAGACCTTTTTCATGGGCCATGGCGATGGCCCGTTCGGCCGCTACCATATCCCCCCGGCAAAGCCTGGACTGCACAAGTAAAAGTCCGCCAATGCCATCCTCATCCAGTGCCGCGCTCAATTCCTCCATGGTGCACACGTCGCCAGATCCGGCAACAACAACTTCTGCGCCAGACAACCGTACGGCTTGCTCAATGGGTTGGCCATAATTCACAAGATGCCCGGCCTGCAAAACAAATCGGGCCTTCATACCCTTCGTATTGGGCAATTGCCCAATACGCGCTTTATCATCACCGCACATCAGTGCCGCAACAGCCAAGGTGATCGAAGCGGCAGTGCAATGCGTAACCGTGCCCCATTCGGCCCCCGTCAGTTCTGCCAGTTTTTGACCAACCACCTGGCGGAGATCGCTCATAACAAAAAAGTGCCGTAGTGATTCAGCAACAGCTTCAATCACCGGTTCAGACGATAATGATACGCCGAGCGGGGTGTAGGTACCTCGGGCATTAATGACCCTTGGCGTACCCAGGTTCTCGTGGATGTTACGCATAATCCCCCTTCATATCTGCTTTGCAGAATATAGCAGAGTCCCTAAACTCATAACATTCGATACTAGTTGAAAACATCCTTGCCGGAAACACAACCATGCTCCAACAACGAAAAAACAGTGACGTCATCAAAGACCTCCTGACGTTATCAGGGAAACGCGTGCTGGATGTAGGTTGTGGCGATGGCGGATTAACACGATTCCTTACCAGAAATGGCGGCATTGTAACCGGTATTGAGTGCAATTCACGGCAGTTGAATAAAGCAAATGCCACCGAAACGATAGGGGGCGAACAGTACCTGGAAGGCCGGGGTGAAGACCTCCCAGTAGCTGATAACAGCATCGATATTGTTGTCTTTCTCAATTCTCTACATCATGTCCCCACCCAATTTCAGGACAGGGCATTAGCTGAAGCGGCCCGCGTACTGGTTCCAGGAGGATACCTTTACATCTGCGAACCCGTCGCCGAAGGCGCGCATTTTTACATGGTGAAACCATTTGATGATGAGACATTTGTCCGTGCCGAAGCATTAAAAGCTATCGGTCGAGCCACTGGGCCATTATTTGAACACGTCTGCGAAGAAAATTATTGGTATCAGGTCATTGATGCCTGTTATGAAGACTTTGCCGAAGAAATGACACGTATCGACCCCACTCGCGATCAGATGTTTGTCGAAAAACGAGACGAACTTGAGAAAGCATTTTACGCCTATGGGGAAAAACTCGCCGATGGCCGTTACGGATTTGAGCAACCCATGAGAGTCAATCTGCTGAAATTAAAGGCCTCCTCTCAATGACCGCTGCCGTCGGCTTTGCCTTGCTTTCTCTATTCTTCGCCGGGTGTATAGACGTCACGTTTAAACTCTATTCTGGAAAAACACGGTCCCGCGGTATGTTTATTGCCGGAATGGGTGCCGTGTTCCTGGCCCTGCAAATCATGATGTTGATTTACCAAGGCCAAACCCCCGTATTCAATAACGTGACACTTTTTTGGGGGATTATCGCCGGTCTGGCCGTGACAGCATCAAACATCCTGCTGGTTGAAAGCCTGACCCATATGGATGTCAGCCTGGGTTCGCTGATTTATCGCCTGAACACCATTGGCGTCGTCCTGTTATCGTATTTGTTCCTTGGCGAAGATGTCGGGCTGTTCAAGATCGCCGGTATCGGGTTTGGTCTGTCCGCCGTTTTACTTCTGTATCAACCCCGTTCGGGCACGGCCCAATCGATCCCCATGACCTTTCTGATCATCGCTATCGCCGGGGCAATTTTTCGTTCCCTGTATGGTATTTTTTCGAAAGTCGGGCTTGAGGCAAGGGCCGATCTTGACACCATGATCCTGATTATCCCGCTGTGCTGGTTGTTCGGTGGCATTCTTTATGCTGCGGTTCGTGAAAAACGCGTGCGTATGACGCGCAGTAAAATGAAGTTCTGCCTTGTTGGCGGCACGCTTGCGTTTCTACTCGTCTCGACCTTGATGTCTGCCATCAAGCTGGGCGATGTCAGCACCCTGATCCCGATTGCCAACCTGGGATTTGTCATCGCCCTTACGATTTCAATCGTCGCCCGCATGGAAGTCTTCACATTACGAAAAGGTGCTGCAATGGGTCTGGCCGCGATTTCCATATTTATGCTGGCGCAGGTTGGCGGATAACCAAAACAAATGCTGTGATACCCCCGACCAGGTGGCAGAGGGAGTGAGTGTGTATGTATGACGCAATTTCAGTCAATGTATGATATACTTCCGGCTGGGTAAGCCTCAAAACATGTAAAAAATTCCATGTGAATCCAAGAAATTTCAAATGGAGGAAGTAGACAATGGGTGTCGCAATTACTCTAAAACAATACCTCACCAGCCATCATATTGAATATTCTGAAATCAAACACTCACACTCTGAGACCGCTCTTGGTTCCGCAAATGCAACACACATTGCGAGTGAATTGGTGGTTAAAGCCGTTCTGCTGTCTGATGGTCAGAATTATCTTTTAGCAGCCCTTCCTGCTAATCGAAGGTTAGAGATTGATCGGTTATGCGACTATCTGGATCATGATTACGAACTGGCCGATGAAGATGATATCGCAGATGTGTTTAGCGACTGTGAGGTTGGGGCAATTCCTCCTGCAGGCGAAGCCTACGGACTGCAAGTTGTCTGGGATGATAATTTGGATATGCCACAAGGTGTGTATCTTGAAGCTGGTGATCATGAGACCCTGCTTCATCTCAGCAAGGACGAATTTATACGAATGATGGGCGATGCCAGCCATACTGTGATCAGCCATCCAATCACCGCATATTAACGATCAGTTTGTTGGCAGTTTAATCTTGGTGTTTTTCAACCCATTCAAGGGCCAGTTGTTGTGCCGTTTTAATCTCGTCTGGTGACATCATTTCCATTATTTTTTGCCTGTTCCTACTGGCGAAGGCACTGCCCTTAAATGTTGCGATGTTCCACCACATCAAAGCCCATATCTCATTTCGCTCGGTTCCCTTACCCAGAGCATACATAGCACCTGCATAGATCTGGGCATCGCCATGCCCCTGCTGGGCAGCAAGAGCATACCACTTAAGCGCTATCTTGTAGTCACGGGGAACACCAAGGCCTTCCTTATACATCATGGCCAGACCATATTGCGCATTTGCATTAGCCTGATGAGCGGCAAGCTTGAACCATTTAAAGGCAATCGTATCGTTCTGCAGGGTGCCATCACCTTTTTGATGCATCAGTCCCAGGTTAAACTGGGCACTGGCATGACCCTGTTCGGCAGCCAATCCAAACCATTTAAGGGCGGCTGCATAATCGACCGAGTCGGCTTGTTCCTTGTTGTACATCTGGCCCAGATTAAACTGGGCACGGGCACTGCCCTGATCAGCGGCTCGCGTATACCAATTTAGGGCTGCATCGCGGTCCTGCGGTACGCCCTGCCCCTTACGATACAATGACCCTAAATTAAATTGGGCATTCACGTTGCCTTGTTTTGCCGCCCGCATATACCACTTTGCAGCGCGCTTGAAGTTCTGCGCAACGCCCTTCCCCTGTCTGTACATCTGCGCAAGACTGTATTGGGCACCAACATTTCCATTTGCGGCCGAACGGGCGAACCAGTCGGCGGCAACTTTTTCATTTTGCGTGACCCCCAACCCGGAACCAAAGATCAAGCCCAGATTGTATTGGGCAATATCATCACCGCGAACCGCAGCCGGTGTCAGCTCCTTAACCGCGGTTTGATATTCTTTCTTATTAAAGGCATCAACCCCCTTCACCGTATCCGCAAAGACCTCATTTGTTGCAAATAACGTGGTCAGCAAGAGACATAAAAGGGTCAATAATCTGTACATCTTGATCTTCTCAATATGGGAGCTGCAATGAGGGTAACCGAAGTGTTTTGCTGATAAAAGAGTGTTGAGACTTCAAAGTGAAGGTTGTTTTCAAGGCCATTTCGCACAGAAAATCTGCGCACTGTAATTTCCATAAAATATGTGTCGAATTAATATCGAAAATCATATTCGTTAAATCAAAAATGATGTGACGGGGATGCGTCCGGTTATGACCGCTGTTGTGCGGATAACGGCCTTCTTTTCGTGACACTCATTTCGGCTGCTGTTGACCCAACTCGGGCATTTCTGTTCGCTACTACTTGATCTCTGTCCCTTAAATTGGGAAAGACACAGTCACCGTTGTTCCTGTCCCAACTTCGCTTTCAATGTTTAAATTTCCGTGGTGCACTTCAACAAGTGATTTCACAATAGACAACCCAAGACCCGTTCCTTCTTGTGTTTTGTGTGGGTTGGAATCCGCTTGAGAAAACGGTTCGGTAACGATTGTTAATTTGTCAGCGGGTATCCCAATCCCAGTGTCTCTTACAGAAATCAACTTTTCACCATTTGACACTGTTGCTGATACCGAAATCGTTCCATCCCGGTTAGTAAACTTGATCGCATTGGACAGAATGTTGAGGACGATCTGAGTGACCGATCGCATGTCGGCATAGAGTGAAGGCAAATTATCCGGAACCTCCAACAACAATAAAATACCACCGTCTTCGGCAGCCTTTTCAAAATTTTTCATGCAGTCTTTCAGCAATTCATCGATGGCGATTGATTCTTTGACTATCGGTCGCTTTCCAGCTTCGATTGCCGAAATGTCGAGGGCATCGTTAACCAAGGCCAGCATATGTTCGCCACTAGTGTGGATGTCGTCCGCATATTCTTTATAATTCTTGGCCCCCAGTGGTCCAAAATACTGGGCACTTAACATCTCGCTGAAACCGAGAATAGCGTTCAGAGGCGTACGAAACTCATGGCTCATGGTGGCTAGGAACTCGGATTTGGCCTGATTTGCTCGCTTGGCTTCGATCAACGCGGCCTTCAAGTTTTTCTCCGCCTGTTTACGCTCTGTAATGTCGGAAGCGGCACCCTGGTATCCGAGATATTCCCCGGCATCGCTGAAAACTGGTTTGCCATCAATCTTAACGGACCGAATCGATCCGTCCTCGGCAATATAGTTATATTCAAAGTCATTAATGTCTTCGTGGTTTTTCATCGCTGTACGGTAGGGCCGCCAATCTTCGTCCGACCCGAGAGTATCGGCGATTTCCTCACGGGTCAGATTTTTGACATCTTCAAAAGAACGGCCCGACTTTTCGAAAACCGTGTCCGACATCCATGTAATCCGGCCTTCGGTGTCGGTTTCCCAAAACCAATCCGATGAACTTTCGGCAAATACTTTAAAGCGTTGTTCACTCAACCGGCGCCGCTCTTCACTCTTGGTCAGCTCGGCCAAGTGCTTCTCCTGATTGGAAATGTACTGATTAAAAACGGCTGACAACACGCCAAGTTCATCCTGATGTTCTGGCAACGGCATGTCGATCTGCGTTTTATTTGTGATTTTTGGATCAAGGGCACTGACCTGATTGGTGATCCGCACCAACCGTTGGGTTAACTGAAAATAGAACGCCGCCATTAACAGCGCCGCAAGGATGATGCTGCGCAACAGCCCCAAAAAAAGAATAATGCCGATGCGGTCGAAAAAATCCTCATATGCCAGATGGGGGTGGATCCAAACTGTCAATGCGCCAACCGGGCCTTTGTAACCTTCCACTTTCAGTTCAATGGAGTATGGTTTTTGTTCGTCTCGAAAAATCAGATCGAATATGTGGTGCTTATCGCCAAAGGTATCTGAACGATCCGCCGTTGCGATATGTCCACCGAGATCGTGAGAGATTTCAGCGCGGGAAATGGATTTAATTTCGAACAATCCCGAGATGACGCGTTTCGCCAGTATTTTTTCAAGGCCGTAAGCGGCTTGCGATGCCGGTTCGCGAACAGTGTTGAGAAACTGTAACATCGTCGTGTCAACGCGGGTTTGCACGGTTTTGAAATCAAAAGCAATCTGAACGGCACTGAAAATAAGCCCGAGCGAGATCGCAATGAGAACAGCCAATCGCGCTTGTTTGAAAGATAGCTTATTTTTTATCCGAACTTTCATATTTTCGAAACCGCAATTCGGATAAAAAATAAAGAAACGCAATCCACAGTTATCGCTCCCATCGAATCCGTCGTGGCAAATTTGGTTATATCACATTTAGACAAATTGCGATGCGCTGATCGATTTGGAAATTAGTGATGAAAGTTCAATTTTACCTGACAGCGGACTGAACGCCATGGAAGGCCAAAATTTTCTGAAAACTTCCATCCTCTCTCATCGACGCAAGGGCTGCATTGAACCGGTTTTTTATCTCCTCGTGATCCGGGCGGTTTTTGGTAAACGCCACGTGCAAATTGTTTTCCTGCAAGGCGTTTGTTGAGTAGGTCAACGTGCCAACGGCGTCCTTGAAATGAGCGTTGACCGTATAGCGTGAGGCAAATTCTTCAACGATGGCAAGTTTAATGCGGCCGAAAATAAGTTTTCTCAGGCTGTTTTTCAAATTGAGCGCTTCATCCTTGATGAAATAATCCGCTTTTTGAAATTCTTCCGGATACCCCCAACCCGCGGCGACACCCACCGTTTTTCCACGCAGGTTTTCCAGCGACTTGAACTGAAAATTATAGTCGTTTCGTGAAACGATGACGATACGGCTGGTGATAATCGCGTCTCCAAAAGTTAATTTTTCAGCCCGTTCCGGATTAAGCCATATGGCCGGGATGACGTCGTACTTCCCAACAATAGTGCCGAGCAGCGCCCGTTTCCACGGGACGACGATGATGTTCACCTTATAACCCGCACGGATCAGCGCTTGTTTGGTGATGTCCGTGACGATGCCACCTTCCGGCAAGTTTTCGTCCTTGTAAGGAGCCCAGTTTGAAATGGCGATGGCCAGCGTTTTTGTGTCGGCGGCGAATACGCTCAGTTGCGAAAGCGTAACGGCAATCACAAATATCAATCCGCGGATGATCGATTTTCGCATACCATTATATTAACACAAATGGCAATGATTGTCCTCATTAACATGGTGAAAAAAGCGTTACGTGGATCAGCGAGTTTGCATGGATAGAAGTCTAAATCCGGCGGTCTCTTACCGAAGATGTGAGATTAGCGGTAGCGGCAAAAATTCAAAATATTAATGCAAAAAAATGTCAAATTAGGCCAAATTTCGGAGACTTTCAGATGTCCGTCGTTGGTTATTAAAAGCCGAAGAATTGGGCCATATTCCGTCCGGTTTGTAACGTACAGCGGTCATGGCCGTACGCGTACTGTGACGGGGATATCATCTGAAGTTTTATCTATTTTCAAAATAGGCCGGAAGTGCTCTAACCCCAGAGACTGGCTTCAGGCGGATAGATACACCCGCCCTCAAACTGAAGCCCGCCCTGGCGGTCCTGCTTGAGCAGCAGTGGCCCGTCCAGATCAACAAATTGCGCATAACTGCCCAGCAATACGGCAGGGGCCATCGCCAGTGAAGTGCCGACCATGCAGCCGATCATAATACCAAACCCGGCATCCGTGGCGATCCTGGCCATTTTCAAGGCTTCGGTCAGACCGCCGGTTTTGTCGAGCTTGATGTTAATCATCTGATATTTGCCTTTGAGGGCATCAAGGTCAGAGGAAGTATGGCAAGCTTCATCCGCACAGACAGGCACCGGTGGATCATAACCGATCAGGTCGTCATCAGAACCGGCAGGAATTGGCTGCTCGATCATTTCAACACCCATATCCTTAAGCTTCGGGGCAAATTCTTTCAGCTGATCAATGGTCCATCCTTCATTAGGGTCAATGATCAGGCGCGCACTTGGGGCGTTATCATGAACAGCCTGCATGCGTTCCAGAACCAGCTCACCATCCAGCTTAACCTTGATGAGTGGTGCCGATTTCAACCGCGCCGCAGAAGCGGCCATTTCTTCAACAGAACCGATACCGATCGTCTCTGCCGTAACATAAGATGTCGGCGCATCAATTCCGGCGATCTGCCAGGCGCGCTGACCGCTTTGTTTTGCTTCCAGATCCCACAGCGCAGTGTCCAATGCATTTCGCGCTGCACCGGCGTGCAAGGTCCCTAACAAACCCTCGCGGGTCAGTCCCTCCTCAATGGCCGAGCACATTGACATGATATCAGCAGCCACCCCTTCGACCGTCTCATCGTAGCGCGGATAAGGCACACATTCTCCAACGCCAACGTGGTCCCCGTCAGTGACCGTAGCGACGACCACATCGGCCTTGGTTTTGACACCGCGCGATATGGCAAACGGTCGGGCCAACGGCCAGGATTCGATACGAACATCCAGAGTACGGAGCATCTTTAAATCCTCCTACCAGAGGCGGTCGACGATAGCAGCGACACCACCGCGAAACGGGTCAACACAAGGTAAATCATGCTGTGCGCCAACGTCTTCCAGCATGCTCAGTGCAGCATCTTCATCCAGGCCTTTGGTATTGATCGAAATACCGACGAATTTTGGGTTTGGGTTGGTCAATCTTGCAGCGGCCAGATTGGCCTCCATACACACCGCAAGATCAGGCAGGGAGAAATCAGGCAGGCCACGCATATGTGTGCGGGTCGGTTCATGACACAGCACAAGCGCATCGGGCTGTGAGCCGTGAATCAACCCCATGGTAACGCCGGCGTAAGAGGCATGAAACAATGAACCCTGCCCCTCGATAATGTCCCAATGATCATCGTCATTAGCCGGCGCAATGGTTTCCGTTGCACCAGCGATAAAATCGGCAACAACCGCGTCAACAGATACCCCCTCGCCGGCGATGAAAATTCCCGTTTGTCCGGTAGCGCGGAAGGAAACTTTCATGCCGCGCTGGCTCATTTCCTTTTCAATTGCCAGCGCCGTGTACATTTTACCAACCGAGCAATCCGTGCCGACGGGTAGCAGGCGTTTCCCAGGGCGCTTGGTACCAACAGCGATCGGATAGGTTGCTGTCGGGTGGCGCACGTCATAAAGCGCGCGGCCATGTTTTTCAGCCGCGGTGGCTATGCCGGGTGTGTCGCCCAGCCGGTTATGCAGGCCACTGGCAATGTCATAACCAAGTTCAATCGCTTCGACGATTGTCCGCTCCCAGGCCTCAGATATCAATCCACCGCGATTGGTGATGCCGACAATCAGAGTTTTGGCACCCTTCTCGGCACCCTCAGCCAGTGTCATGTCGGCGAGCCCAAGATCAGCATTGCAGCCGTCGAGCTTTATCTGGCCAATACAAATGTCAGGGCGCCAATCGACCACTCCTTGGGCCGTTTTGGCGCCCAGCTGATCAGGTGCATCACCCAAAAACATAAGATACGGGGTTTTTAACTTCATGACCAAAAACTCCAATAAGGCATATGAGGTGCCAAAAGAATAAAATTGCAGCGCGCAACATAACGAATTGCGCCCGTCCTGTCAGGGCCAATCAGTCACTACTATTGATACCAGTTGATATTAACCGTTAACGCGCATCTGGGTGAGTTGTCAGTATATATAGCAACATAGCATTCAACGTCAGAGCAATTGTGCGGCCTAGAGATTTAACGCGGCTTCTTCGTTCAGCCCTCAGCTGCTCCGCTTCGGCTCTCAGTCCGCCCAAGACTTCCTCCGCCACCTCATATCCTTCGTTATGTTGTTCCATGTAACGGCGCCGATTATCATAGGGGAAGTCCGGATGAAAATGAAAAACACTAAAGGCCTGTTTGCGTTTCTCATAACATGAAAAAGACATCACTTCATCGGGACCAATATCATATTTCCGTATCACCATCGGCGTTGCATCAAGGCTACGTTTGATGACTGAAAGACCATCCACATAATCCTGCCTGAATTCTATCAGCCAGGGATGATCCATGTGTTCATGAGTATTTGCTGTCATGTCACTCTCCTTGGTTCCTCTATTGTTCACCTTCCAGTGGACATAACTTCCGAGGTTCCTTCCCAAACCTCTTAACTGCTTAGGTTTAACCCCAAGGCCTTTCCCCCCTCAACGGGATTATTTTCAGAATATTCTCACATATAATGATATTTTACTTAACTAGGGAAATTGCACCCATATTCATCAAAAGAGTAGTTTGAAATACCTATTTTCGGTGGATAACTTTCGACCAAAAACGAATCGTCCTCGCTGTTTTCCTGCACTCCGTCCCATGTTCCTGAGGAGTTATGATTTTTGGAATAAATTCTTGAGGAAAAATTGTTATTTATCAAAACCTTATCATTAAAGCATTTCAAATGATTCGAGACTTGATGTTATTTCGATTACTCGCCTATACAAATACCATGCATAAGACATCCGAAACCCACCCGTTTCTCGTATTTTTTACCGCCTTAGCGATAGGCTGCTACGGGGTGGTTGTCTTTCCCTATTCCGCTTTTGGGTCGCCCGAAAAATCAACCCGAATTGGTCATACGACCATCAGTAATGTAAGCATCAATGGAAAACGAAATAATTTTTCCGTTGGTGCAGGCAAGCGACTTAACATCAAACTTGATTTTATCTCTGATTCATCCGCCCGGTGCCCAAAATGCCAAAACCAGATCATTGTCTCGTTTGCCAAAGAAAATGGCAAGAGACTGGAGCGCATTGCTGGCGGAAGGTGCATCTACTCGAACGATGGGCGCACCCGAAAACGTGGATTCAAGTTTAAGATCAAAGCACCGGCACGCCCCGGTCGTTATCGATTGATTGTCATGGCGACCCAGGCTTACAACTGTCGGCGTGCGCTCCAGTACCAACCCCGTCACCGGACCATCGCCGCATTGCGGGTCCGCTGAAATTCAAGCGAAGCCTAAGCTTTAAGCAGTTTGTCAATATAAAATCCCTGAAACATGGAAATACCGAGATCCTGTCCCATCTTGATCCCGACTTCATCGTCCAATCGGGCCAATACCAGAACCGTCCCGGCTTTCTGGATATCTTTTATTTCCTGTGCGAATTTTGGCATGATCTCCTCTGCACCGGCACGCCAGAAAATCTTGGCAATATTCGCCTTCAAACGTGCCAGGTTCACAATCCCGATGGTTTCCGGAAAAATAGCATCGATAGCGATGGTGCCATTTTTAGAGCGTATCAAATCACAGGCGATTTGGAACTCTTCAAAATTCTGCAGTATATTTGACTGGCGAAATTCAAACACCACATTGGAAAACGTCGCCTCACCACTGCTCCCCAGCAAACGCTCAAATTCCTTGGAAAACACACTTTCGACATTCATGTTGATTGAACATTTAGCAGTGCCTGCGTTTAATTCTTCAAAAGCATTGAGCAGAAGACTGTCGAGAACAACGGTTAGCTGGTTAAACAGATTTCCGGCACCGCGCAATTCCACTTTCGGGAACACATGCTCTTTAAGCGCGCCCATTGCAACAAAGTATTCACTCATAAATTCCATCGGCGGCTGGCCGGGTTGAATAATTGCAATCGTCTGATGCTGGATGAAAACCTTGGCGAACTCCTTATTCCCCAATTTTTTGCTGATCATCTGCACTTGCTGGATATCTTCCTCATGCAGACGCCGTAATCGAGTCCCGTTGTCTTCCAAATATTCCGGTTTTTCATTAAGACGTTCGAGGTAGCGAATGGCATGCGGTAGCCGGGTAGTGAGATCAAGCATCCTGATCAAACGGGATTGATCAATCATGCCAAAATTTTCTGGAAAATAACGCTGAATCAGGCGCAACAACTCGACCTTCAAATCCGGAATAACGCGGACTTCGTTGAAATCATTCAATTTCACCATCAGTCCGCGATCATCCTTACTTAGATGGTAAACACTCGCCTCATACCGCTCGCGGCTTTTCGCCAACACATCGTCAAGATCGTCCCAAAATGGTTTTTCCGCATTTTGCAGGGGCAATCCGCCAAGTGAAATCAGGATCAGAGAGTGAGGAGAACTCTCTTTTATTTCCATCGTTTTTAATCGTGCGAGCAGGTCCGCCACGGATCTGATCGTTAATGGTGCAGCCTGTTCTGACACACGAAGCTCCCAGATACCCAATACCCAAAACCCAATAATATGACCTTAACACATTTGCAGCATCGGGAAAGGTGCAGGATCAGGAGGGACAGCTCCATTGCTCCAGGCCAGCGAATACCGGTCGAGGTGAGGCGTGGTGCTAAACTGGTCTTTATAACAACGTGTAAAATGCGAGGTGTTTGCAAATCCGCTGGCAAAGGTAATTTCAGCTACGGACAAATGTGTCTGCCTCAATAACCGCCGAGCATGTTCAAGTCTGATTTCGCGGTATAATTTCATTGGTGCAATTTTGAGGTGTTCGTAAAAAAGCCGTTGCGCCCGGCGTGTGGATAAGGCTGAATTGCGCGCGAGTTCCGAAATGCTGAGCGGCACCTCGATATTGGTTTCCATCAACCGAATCATGCGTTTGACCTGGCGTGGTATTCGAACCGACGTATCCGATATAATCGGGGACGTTACCTCAGGGGGCCTGATCGTTGTATGAAGCATCCGACATGCGATTTGATTAGCGACGCGCGTGCCGTACCAGTTGGCGACAAGTTCGATCATCATGTCGACAACAGCTGTACCCCCGGCACAGGTAAAACGCTGATCATCGATTGAATAAATATGCCGATTAGCATCCAATTCTGAATGGCATTCTCTGAATCCGGCCAAAGCCTCCCAATGCAGTGCACTTTTGTGATTATTTAACAGACCGATGCGGGCGAGCGTGTGTACGGCTGAACCGATCGCCCCAACTTTAGAACCGCCACGTGCACAGCGGCGCAGCCACGCTTCAAACCCAGCGTCCCGCCAGTCGGATGGTGACCAACCGCCAACAACAATCAAAACCGCCTTATCAAGGGGACCCAGCGGAATATCCCAATCGTCGTTTGCATCGTGAAAAACGGGGAAAGGTATCCAGACCGGTTCATTCTCATTTGACCCGACGATATCGTTAGCCAGGCCGAGGACCTCCAACACGCCAGCCGCAGAATAACGGGAGTGCCCGGGCAGCCCGATGACGACAACCGGACATCCCGCACCTGCATCTACCTTTGAAGACACCCCTTGCATCACCGAGACCTTACGCTTTCACGCCTTTACGCGGGCGCTTGTTGGATCATAAAGAGGTTTTAATGACGCCGTCGCTTTTACCATTTCACCGACAACTTCAATTTCGTAACTACCGGAATTAACAAAGTTCGCATCAACGCCGCCTTCGTTTGTCACATACCCCAGACCAATCGCACCGCCGAGGGTGTGGCCGTACATGCCCGACGTCAGATAACCAACGATTATTCCGTCACGATAAATCGGCTCATTGTGATAAAGCATCTTTTCAGGATCCTGCAGCAGGAACTGAACCATGCGCTGTTTAACGCCATTTTCTTTCTGGCGCAGCAGGGCATCGCGGCCAATGAACCCGCCAGCCTTGTCCCAGGCAACGGCAAATCCGAGACCGGCTTCTACGGGTGTGTCGACATCCGTAATATCGTGGCCCCAGTGGCGGTAGGCTTTTTCCATGCGTAGTGAATTCATCGCGTGCATGCCGATATGTTTAAGATCAACATCGCGGCCCGCTTCAACGATCCGGTCATAGACGCCGGAGGCAAACTCGGTCGGCATATAAAGCTCCCACCCCAGTTCACCCATGTAGGTGATGCGTGATGCGCGGACAAAGGCGTAGCCAAGGTCAATTTCCTTTGAGCGGCCAAACGCAAAAGCCTCGTTCGACACATCAGCACTCGTCAGGCTTTGCAGGAGGGTCCTCGAGTTCGGTCCCTGAATACCGAGAACGGCCATGCCCGAGGTCACGTCCGTCAAAACGCAGCGGGCATCGTCGGGGATCCGGTCTTTCAAATACTGAAACTCGCGCACCTGCGAGGCGCCGGACGTAACGATCAGAAAGACATCACTGGAAAGGCGGGTTACCGTCAAGTCGGCTTCAATGCCACCACGTTCATTCAGCCATTGGGTATAGACAAGGCGCCCCGGCTCAACCGCGATGTTGTTGGCACAAACGATGTTGAGGACTCGTTCCGCATCAGGCCCTTCCAGCTGGAATTTGGCAAACCCGGTCTGGTCGAACAGGCCGACACCTTCACGGACCGCCCGGTGTTCGGCGGCGGAATGATCGAACCAGTTCTGTTTGCTGTAGCTGTATTCGTATTCCGCTTTGACACCGTCCGGCGCATACCAGTTCGGCCGCTCCCATCCAGCCGCCTCGCCGTAAACCGCACCGGCGTCTTTCATGCGCTCATAAAAAGGTGATTTGCGAACGTTGCGTGAGGTTTTGTATTGGTAAAATGGCCAGTGAACGGCGTACAGCAATCCAAGTGTTTCGGTCACCCGGTCGTGTAGGTAATTGGGATTGCCCTGGAACGGTAAATTACGGCGTATATCGACACTGGCCAGATCACTTGGCGGGTGACCATCGCGCATCCATTCGGAGATCACCTTGCCAATGCCGCCCGCTGACTGGATGCCGATCGAGTTTAACCCGGCGGCAACAAACAGGCCTTTCATGTTTGGCGCTTCGCCGATGTGATACCGATCATCCGGGGTGAAACTTTCCGGTCCGCAGAAAAATTTCTGAATGCCAGCTGTTTCCAGACTGGGAACCCGGTGCATGGCTCCTTCAAGAATGGGTGCAAAATGATCAAAGTCATCGGGCAGTTCATCAAAGCAGAAATCCTCGGAAATACCGTTCATGCCCCAGGGTTTGGCCTTTGGCTCAAACGCCCCGATCAGCAATTTACCGGCATCTTCCTTGTAATAGGCATGGGCGTCATAATCGCGGAATACTGGAAGGTCGGAGGTCACCCCCTCAAACGGTTCGGTGACGATATAAAAATGCTCACAGGCATGGAGCGGCACGGTGACGCCAACGGTGCTGGCAAACTCGCGTGTCCACATGCCGCAGCATAGCACGACAAAATCGGCTTCAATCGATCCAGATTCCGTCTCAACCCCGGTTGCCCGCTCGCCATCATGGTTGATTTTGGTGACCTTGGTATTCTCAAAAATCTGCGCCCCGCCCATGCGCGCGCCTTTGGCCAATCCCTGGGTGATGTCGATCGGGTTGGCCTGCCCATCCGATGGAATGAAGATACCGCCAATAATATCGTCAATATTCATCAGCGGATAATAATCTTTGCAGGTTTGCGGGCCGATAACATCAACATCCAAATCAAACACCTTGGCCATGTCAGCGCGGCGCTTGAGATCTTCAAAACGCCCCTCATTAGTGGCAACCGAGAGCGAGCCGTTAACTTTGTACCCCGTCGCCTGACCGGTTTCTTCTTCAAGCCCGAGATACAATTCCGCCGTATATTTCGCCAGCATGGTCATGTTATGGCTGTCGCGAAGCTGACCGATTAACCCGGCGGCATGCCAGGTGGTGCCGCATGTCAGTTGCTTGCGCTCCAGCAAAACCACGTCCTGCCAACCTAGTTTCGTCAGGTGATAGGCGATCGAGCAGCCAATCACGCCGCCACCAACGATAACGACCCGGGCTTTGTTGGGAAGCTGTTTAACCATTTTATGTGTCCTCCGAATACGCCCACTTATTTGTTACCGGGCGATTTTTATGTTTGAAATTTCTAATATGATGGTGGGGATACAACCCACAGAACGACGGCGTCCTCATCGGCGTCATTACGGCAACGATGCGGCACGGTACTGGGATAGGTGAACGCATCCCCGGGCCGGATCGGGAATGTCTTGTCACCGATTTCCAACTCTAGGGAACCTGAAATTAAATACCCACCGACTTCACCCGGGCGTGCATATTTATCCTCGCCCGACGCGGCCCCGGGGGCAAAGGTGCCGAGGATCAGTTCAAACGTACCGGTCAAGTTCGGTGACAGCAGTTCCTCAACCAAACCCGATCCGGTAAAATCCAGTCGGCGCCGGTTTTCGCGGCGGACGATATAGTCACGCTCATCGGCGGGGGCCAGGGCAGAGCCCTGGAAAAACCAGTTGATGGTGACGCCAAGCGCATCGGCGATATCCTTCAATACCGGAATGGAAATCACCGACATATTTCGCTCGATTTGCGAGACGTAACCGACCGACCGGCCGATCCTGCCCGCAAGATCCTGCAGCGTGACTCCGCGGGCCTTGCGCAGATCGCGAACCTGCTCACCAACCGGCAGGGTGGTGTCAGGATTTTCGGTTGGTTCTGGGTTGCTCTTAACGGTCACGCAGCGCCCGATCTCACAAGACAGTATCTGATGGACCGAACGCTATACCTGTTAAATGAAAATTTCAACTATTTTTTCATTTAACTGAATATTATTTCATTTTACCGATTCGCCGAGTCCATCCAGATGGTCACCGGACCATCATTCACCAACTCAATTTTCATATGCGTGCGAAACCGTCCGGTTGATACCGGCACGCCCAGGGCCCGAACTGCTGCAAGCAGATCCTGATAGAGTTTTTCAGCCAATTCCGGCGCCGCGGCGTGCGAAAAGCCGGGCCGGTTACCCTTGCGCCAAGTCGCTGCCAGGGTAAACTGGCTGACGATCAGCAGCTCACCAGACACATCAACAACCGAGCGGTTCATTTTGCCCTCAGTGTCTTCAAACAACCGCATGTTGATAATCTTGCGGGCAAAAAACTCAACTTCATCAGCGCCGTCGTCCGGTTCCGCACACACCAGAACCATCAGGCCAAGGTCAATGGCGCCGAGCACCTCGCCGGTCTCGACCACGACAGCGCGGGCCTCGGTAACGCGTTGCAGTAAAGCTTTCATGTCGGCCCCTTACCGTCTTGTTATTCTCGCCCCAAATTGTCAGAACGCCACACCTGATTTTTGAGCAGAATTGTCGAAATGGCACGTACAATCTCGCCAATGTTTCAGCGAATAGAGGGCAATATGTGTATATTTGTGTATTCTTGTGTATGTTTTTGCCACGAGAAAATACCACTGCAGTCATATCAACATCGCCCGATAGCGGACAACGAATACCCAAACAGCCGATAGGCCCCCGGGGGATAATAAAGTTATTAACTGACTGAACTCACCCGCAAACTTCCAGCATGAATTATGATAATAATGTTGTTTACTGAAAATGGGTTCACTGCCAGCACCCAGCGAGGATACATCGCGGCGGTGAGAAGTTTCACGGTGTTTTTTGGCCGCTCGCCAGATCTGGCGACGGTGGAACACCTCCTTGCTGATATTGATACCAACAGAGGTGAGTTCAACGATATTCTGTTTTGGTGCGGGGGGCTTGGATGCTGCCTCCTGTAATGCGTGGATTAAAGTCTTCGCAGACTACCCTACTCTTTTATGCGTCCGTGATAGCGTTGTTTACGATGGCGTCAACAGCCGGGAGACCATACTCTGTGCACTCGAAAAACTTAAAAACACAAAATTATTGAGCAACCGTTCGTTGGAGCCCATAAGCGAAGGGGCCACAGTCTCTAGTGAATGGGGGTATCTGGGTTACGGTAATAGCGAAACCACG
This sequence comes from Scotoplanes globosa, assembly GCA_027575025.1. NCBI lineage: Eukaryota > Metazoa > Echinodermata > Holothuroidea > Elasipodida > Elpidiidae > Scotoplanes > Scotoplanes globosa. Next base: position 18,628 of record JAODAI010111092.1, on the reverse strand, counting down.
GACCGGTTTCCGTTCCTGCCCGACTTCATGGCAAAGGTGAATGCGATCATCATCGATATGAAAGCGTCTGGCCGTATCCAGCAGATTGCCGACAATTTATTAAATCGGATCGATTGAATCCATTGATGCGCAGTATCTGGACAATGCCCTCGATTTAAGGCTGCCGTAAGGGCAAGACTTTCGACGCGTTTCGGCCGCACCTAATGGAACAGCAGACATTCCAAGATCAACAAACTGAACGGAGAATAATGTTATAAAGATTACCCGCCGTTAGGTGGCTGCCTGCAACGCAAACGAAAATTCATCCCTGATCAATTCGAAGTTTTCGATGCCAACGGAAACACGGACGAGATTGTCTTCAATCCCAAGAGCGAGACGTTCCGCCCGAGGAAATTTTCTGTGCGATGACACCGAGGGAATAATGACCGTGGTCGCCACATCACCTAAGGTTGGGCAATAGGGGATATTCTTAGCAGCCCTAAGAAATGCATTTACGTGATCGCGGCCACCATCCAAAACAAAACTAACCATCGAGCCGAAACCGTTCTGCAAGAGTTTCTTTGCCATTTCAAAATCCGGGTGATCGTCGAATTTTGGGTAAATCACCTTCGAAACATTAGGTTGATCTTGCAAAAATTCTGCGAGCTGGAGTGCATTATTCTGTGCCTGCCGGTAGCGCAGATCAAACGTGTGTAGGCCACGCTCCGCCATCCAACAATTATAAGGACTGGAGTTGAATCCGAATGTTGCAATTATTTCGGCAATGCGTGTCATCAACGCAACGTCTTTGGCACCGATATATCCAAGGTTAAGATCGCTATGGCCGGAAAGCATCTTGGTGACCGAATTCATAACCAGATCAGCACCATGGTCCAGCGGCCTAAAACCGTTTGGTGTGGTGAAGGTGTTGTCGATGAGCAGCAAGGCACCCACGCTCCGGACTTTTTCCACCAGGGCCTCGAAATGCGTGATGCGAAGCGTTGGGTTCGACATGACTTCCGCAAGAACGATTTTAGTGCCAGACCCAATTGCATTGTCAAATGTGGATGGATCTGAAGCATTGAATAATTCAGTTTCAAATCCCATTCTGGGCCAGTCTTCCTTCATCATGCGCAATGATCGACCATACAATTGAGAGGCCGCAGCGATCTTATCTCCGGCTTGCAAAACCGACATAAAAACTGCGGTTATGGCACTCATCCCGGATGCCGTCATAAAGCCAGCGGACGCGCCCTCCAACCATGATATTTTCTCGGCAAGGATTTCAGCATTCGGATGCCCATCACGGGCGTAGTCAAAACCACCAATTTCGCCATCGTGCATGGATTGTATTTCATCAGTATCTTTGTAGTGATACACAACTGTAGGTGATAAAGGCGTGACGACAGGCACTCCTGCATTTGCGGGCCAAACACCGCGCCGGACAACTGATCTATTGCTTTTCGATAATTTTGATTTCATCAAGTTCTAATCCTCAGTCGGCGCTCTTCGAAGACACCCCGTTTTCAATTATCAAAGCCGTCATTCATACGCGTGGTATTAATTGGTGGATGCGTGCGCACATGCAAATTTAATCGCCCCGCGAACATGGTTATGACCTTTCAATGAGCAGATCCTTGCGTCGTCAGAGGATTACAGTATCTGGCTGAGAAACAGCTTGGTTCTGTCATGTTGGGGGTTATTAAAAAACTCAATGGGCTCGTTTTCTTCAACGATGTCCCCTTCGTCCATAAAGATCACACGGTCCGCAATGGTCTTGGCAAAGCCCATCTCGTGGGTAACCACGATCATCGTCATTCCTGTGTCCGCCAGTTCAATCATGACGTCGAGAACTTCCTTGATCATTTCCGGGTCGAGTGCAGAGGTCGGCTCATCGAACAGCATAATCTTGGGGTTCATACACAAAGACCGGGCGATGGCCACGCGTTGCTGTTGGCCACCCGAGAGTTGACCTGGAAATTTGTCGGCCTGTTCCGGTATCTTGACCCGTTCAAGATACTTCATGGCGTTGGTCTCAGCGTCGGCTTTAGGCATTTTGCGAACCCAGATGGGCCCCAGGGTGAGGTTATCGAGAATAGACAGATGGGGAAACAGGTTAAAACTCTGAAATACCATGCCGACTTCGGTACGAATATGGTCGATGTTCTTTAGATTTTTATCCAGCGTTATGCCATCGACAACAATACTACCCTCCTGATGCTCCTCAAGATTGTTGATACAGCGGATGAGTGTTGATTTCCCTGATCCGGAGGGACCGCAGACAACGATACGCTCTCCCTTGTGGACGATCAGGTCAATGTCCTTCAGCACGTGAAAAGCACCATACCATTTGTTGACCTTGTTGAGGTCAATGATCACTTCACTGGAAGCGGCAGATGCCAGTTGTTCTCCGGCTTTCTGCGTTTCCTGCGTCTTTATATCTGTCATATTTTCACCCTCGGGTTTGCCGGTTCAGTTCTTATGATCGGTCGACAGTTTTTCTTCCAGTCGGCGGCTGTATTTTGACATGGTAAAACAGATCAAAAAGAACAGTATCGCGCCAAATATCAGTGGCTCTTTGTGAAGCCCAAGCCATGGCCGATCAGTACTGATTGCCCGCAACATACCCAGAATGTCGAATAGTCCGATGATCGACACCAACGTGGTATCCTTCAGCAGCCCAATAAAACTGCCGACGATATTTGGAATCATATGCTTCAACGCCTGGGGCATGACAATCAGGCCCATGGTTCCCCAGTAGCCCAGACCTATGGAGTGGGCGCCTTCAAACTGGCCTTTGGGAATGGCCTGAAGACCGGCGCGAACGGTTTCGGCCATATAACAGGCGTTAAACAGGCAAACCGCGATGATAACCTGAACCAGCTTGTTGAGAACAAAACCTTCGGGCATGAACAGTGGAAACATCGTCGTCGCCATAAACAGCACGGTAATCAATGGTACCGAACGGAACAGTTCAATAAATGCGGTGCTGAGCACACGGATTACCGGTAGCCTGGATCGTCGGCCAAGGGCAAGAATGATGCCGCCCGGCAATGCCGAAGCTATGCCGATACCCGATATCACTAGCGTGAGAAACAACCCACCCCATTTGGTCCATGAAACCCTCTCGACGTTCCACCCCATTTGCCACATGTAAGACGCGGCAAAGCTGACAACGAGAATACCAAGAAGAGTATTGCGTTGACTTTTTTCCGGTGCAGCATCCTTGCCAAGCATGTTGATCAGAAATTCAGGCAGACTTTTGCCCGTCAGCACGCCAATGATTGAATGTAAGGTATTGCCTGTCAGGGATACGATAGCAGTGGCAATCATGACCTGCATAAAAATACCCTTCTCACCGCCAGCAAAAAGGTATCCGGCGAGGAACGGATAAAGGAATACCGTGGTCAGGCCGATAAGGACTTTTGCCTTGACCCGTGGCAGCCAAAGCGGTGCCATCCAAACGAACAACAACACTGCACCAAGATTGACCCGCCACAATTCTTCTCTCGGGTAGCGACCATAGAAAACATTGTCCAACCATGTAATGACACCTGCCCAGCAGGCGCCATTAATATTGATTGCAAAACATTCACGACGGTTGTCGGCGACCCACACGGCATCGCCAATCCCCCAAATCCACATTCCCTTTACAGTGAAGTAAATAATATAAATGCAGACGATGGTGAGAATGGTGTTGAGTACAGAGCTGAACAGGTTCAGGCGCATCCACCCAATAATTGATCTTTCAGATATGGGCGCTTCTCTGGGGGGTGTTTTTTCTGCTGTTACAATAGCCATGATCAGCGCTCCACCAGTTGGACCCGTTTATTATAAATATTGAGCAACCCCGAAATCGTCAGGCTGACAAACATGTAAAAAGCCATTGTCATACCAACAATTTCTATCGCGTGTCCTGCCTGATTTAACGATGTCTGCATAAAAACAGCGACAATATCTGGATAGCCAATTGCGATGGCCAACGACGAATTTTTAACCACGTTCATCCATAGACTGATCATTGGCGGAACGATCGCCGGCATCGCCTGGGGAATAACCACAAGAGAAAATACCCGATTTGGCCTGAGACCAATTGCCCGCGCGGCGTCATGTTGCCCTTTGTTTACCGACAAAATACCTGCACGCACTGCTTCGGCCAGAAAGGCAGCATGATAAATGATTAGAGCGACCAAAAGTGTCAGGAAAGCAGGTGGCAAAGTGGCCCCGCCAACAAAGTTGAACCCCTCAATCACCGGGTAATCCCAGCCAAGTGGCGATCCCGTCAGCAAATAAACTGTCCCTGGCAGAAAGATAAGCAATGCCGCAGAGGGCACAAAGATCGGAACGATCTGCCCTGTTTCATCCTGACGTTTATGGGCCCATCGTCTAAATATAAAGACAGCGATTACTGCGATAATAAAAGCAAGCCCGGTCATCCAGAACATTTCGCCCGGCACCGGCCACGGCATGTAAAGCCCACGGTTATTGAGCAATACAACTTCTGCGCCGCCGGACAGATCAATACTTTTCCTGACTTTGGGCAGCAGCGAAAAAATCCCCAAATACCAGAAAATAATCTGTATCAATAATGGAATATTTCGAAAAATTTCCACATAGGCAAGAGCAACTTTGGAGACCAGCCAATTGCTGGAAAGTCTTAATACGCCAATCGTAAATCCAAGTATGGTGCTGGCGATGATAGCTAAAAATGAAATATAGAGTGTATTTAGAATTCCAATAATGAAGATGTCGCCATAGGTTCCGACCCCTGGCACATATTCAATGAGTTTGAAGTCTGTATCGAAGCCGGCTTCAACATTCAAAAAACCAAATCCGGATTTCATCCCGCGTACTTCGAGGTTATATGCTGTGGTGGTAAAGAGATACCAGCCGATCCAGCCGACGACCAGCGCGGTCAGAATTTGATAGAATATCGAGCGAACCCGCTCGTCATGGAAAATATCGAATTGTATTTTTGGTTTGATGTGCTCGGACTTCTTGAGACCATTTCCGACCGCCAAAATTCAACCCTCCTTGTTTACTGCATTATGTCTGCACAACGCCCTGGCGCCAAACCAATTTCCAGGTTGGTTTGGCGCCAGTTTCTGGCGCCGACATTGAGAGTGTTGGTATAAACTCTAGCGCATTGGTGGAGAGTACATCAGGCCGCCTTTGGTCCAAAGAGCGTTGGCTGACCCCTCACGAGGGATACCGATACCCAATTTTCCACTGCCCATGTAGGCTTCATAGTTTTCACCATAATTACCAACCTGCTTGATGATATTGTAGGCCCAGTCTTTGGAAAGCCCCAGTCCTTCATGCAGGCTGCCTTCAACACCGAGCATACGGCGAATATTTACATTGTCCGAACTGGCGCGCATTTCATCAACGTTTTTGCTGGTAACGCCCAATTCTTCAGCATTGATCATGGCATACAAAGTCCAGGTGACGATGTCCCGCCACTGGCTGTCGCCGTGTCGCACTGCCGGAGCCAAAGGCTCTTTGGAAATCGTTTCCGGTAGAATGATATGGTCGGAAGGAACCGGATATTTAATCATATTGCCGGCCATCGATGACTTGTCACCCGTCACCGCATCGCAGCCACCATTGGAGTAGGTGTCGTCACGGACGTTGAAATCTTCAAACGTCACGGCGCTGATGTTCAGGTCATTTTGCCGACTATAATCTGTCAGGTTAAGCTCAGTTGTCGTACCCGTCAGAACACATACTTTGGCACCCTTCAATTGAAGCGCGCTGGTAATGCCACTGTCCTTGGGAACGGTGAAACCCTGTCCATCATAGAAATTGGGTTGCAGGAAATCGAGACCAAGCTGGGTGTCGCGAGACATTGTCCAGGTCGCGGTCCGTGATAAAAGATCGGATTCGCCATTGGCCAGTGCGGTAAACCGCATCTGACTGCTGACCGACTGAATTTCAAGTTTATTCTTGTCGCCGAAAATGGCCGCGGCAACAGCATGACACGTCTGTACATCCATGCCGTACCATTTGCCATTGGCATCAAGATTGTAGTAACCGGGTGAAGGCTGACCGACCTGGCAACGTAAATGGCCACGTTTTTTGACAATATCCAGCGTGCTTTCCGCCGCCGTAGCCGTGGTAACACCGGCAACTGCCATAGCTGCTACGGCTGCTACCGATGTGAGTAGTGTGGTGATTCTCATAATTTAGTCTCCCTTGGTTAACTTTTAATTTTTACGGGGTTTTGATAGGAATCAGCGAACCCGTCGTTGGACAGTAACCCGATTTTGTCTTCCCCGGATACTCTTTTTTCCCGAGCAAACCGTACGGTGTACGAGTGGTGAGGGTCCAATGCCATTAACGGCTCAGCTCATGCAATTATTGCATGAACTGAGCCGACTATTGCAGCAAACGCATTATGCCGAGGGTATCTGGAACATACTAATCCGCAGCACGTTCAGTTAAATTTCGGTTTATCCGCTTCAATTTTCAGTAAAACCTGCCAGAATTTTTCTGTGTCTGGCTCTGAGTTTGGCTCGTAGCGATATATTATGATATCCACCGGGATATCATCTTCTGCGGTTGCTGCCCGTACAAGTGCCCCAGATTCAAGATCATCCTCGACAATAGATCTTGGAATCCAGGCAACACCACGGCCCTTGATAACCATCTCCTTGATCGCTGCGGCAGTTGAGGATTCATAAACCGGAACAAAATTCAAATCACCATATCGACTCTCTAAATGATGCTTAATAGGCCAGACCTGCGGGTTGGAGTAGGTATGCAAGTAAGGAATCGAACTGCCAGGACTGGCGGTTGGAAGCCAGTATTCAGGATTGCCGTTTTTGTTCGGTATAACAACAGGTACAAGCGTTTCAGTCCCCAACTGTAGAGAGCAAAACTTTCCAGTGTCATTCAGAATTGTCCCGGAGGGGTCTTCATAACCGACAAAAAAATCGATCTGCCCTTCTTCCAGGGCACTAAGATATTGGCCAACACTGCCATAGCCACTCCTGACACTGAAGGCTTCCGTTTCGGTAAGTGATTGGAGCTCATTTAACCATCCTGGAATAAAAAATTGTGCCAAAGTGCTTAAGGTCGAAAATCGGATTTTCTCCTTTTTTGCCTTGATATCACTACGTGATTGATAGGCGAGGCGGATGATTTCTTGGGCCACCGGCTTGAAAATCTCACCCGCCTCGGTCAATTTGGCTGGCTGTCCGGATCGGTCGATAATTTTTGCCCCGACCCAGTCCTCCAGTGTTTTAATACGCCGGCTGAATGCAGGTTGGGATACACAACGTTGTTCAGAGGAAATCCTGAAGTTACCGGTTTCGCAAAGCGAAAGAAAATCCTCGAGCCACTTGAGTTCCATCACCAATGTCCAGTCTGAAAGATCAGGAGAGTATGTGAGCCTGTTATAGGGGGCCTGATTTAGCAAGTCTGTTACGGTAGCTTCAGCTGTATCGGGGGACATCATGTAACGGCTTGGAGCGATACACTGTATTTTTACCCTACCGTGACCTCATTCCCCGTATACTTCCTCCCGGTATCAGGTGCACATCAGTAAGGGCAGGATCATCGTGTTCCATACGCCAACTCAACATTTTTCGAGTGTATTCAAGGGTTTGAGCCTGATAAGAGGGCTCTGCGGCAAGATTCTGGAATTCATCGGGATCCTTTTCCAGATCGAAGAACAAGGGCGGCAGGGCCGGAAAGTGTACGGATTTGTATCGTTCGCCGCGAATGATACTTGCCATGCACTGATGCACTTTTAATCCAAGAGGAGGTTTTCCGTCACCATCGTAAGGACTCCTCAGATCGAACTCCGCGTGATATTCCTGCCGCCACCCTTTTGGATGTTCACCTTGGCAGAACGGCAACAAAGAATGGCCATCGCACTGCAATGGAATATCGACGCCAATGCTCTCGAGAATGGTCGGCATAATGTCAATACTTTCGCTGAAAGCGTCGACGACGGTTCCTCGTGTCTGCTGCGCTGCAGGTCTTGGGTCACTGACGATCAGTGGAATGTGGAACGTCTGATCAAAAGGAGTATATTTTGCGAACGCCCAGTGGTCGCCCAGATTTTCGCCATGATCAGAGGTGAAAATGATCAGGGTATTATCATAGGTGCCGGACTGTTTCAGATACTTTAACAGCCGCCCAATTTGTGCATCAACCTCTGATATCATCCCGTAGTATGTCGCCTTGATTTGGCGCATTTCCCTGTCCGGCAAGGTAAGATTGTCGCGGGACTTAGCCCCAAAAGTGTAACCTGCTCCCGTCTGGTTATATAAATAATACTCTAACCAGGGGTGTTGCGCGGCCTCTTCTTCCGGCGTTGCCCGGCGCACGGGAAGCGGCATATCATTTTCGTCATACATGTCATGAAAAGGCTCCGGCACGACGAACGGGGGGTGAGGAGAAAGGAAGGACATGTGCACGAACCACGGATTGTCTCCCTGTGCCGAGAGGTGATTGATCGCCGCATCAACAAGGAAGGCCGTATTGCTGTCCTTTGCCGCATAGACAGTGGGGACAAAGCTCTTTCCCTTGTTTTCCGCACCTGGGTAGTTTTTCCGGGGGGCGAACATTAACGAAGGATCGGAGGTTACCTCATAACCTTTTTCTTTTAACCAGGGGAACCACGACCCGGTAGTCCCATCCAAATAACAGACCGGATCCATGCCGGGAAGGATACCACTATAACCATTTTCAATTTTATAGTGGCGCGGATCGAGGCTGATATCGGTATAGCCAAACAGGGCCGGTTCATAGCCGGCTTTACGGGCCTCTCTCGCCACGTTGGTAAAACGAGCATCCAGCGGTGTGCCGTTGAGAAGCGATTGATGGTTGTGCATGTACATGCCGGTATAAAGGCACGCCCGAGACGGGCCACAGGGAGTCGCTTGCGCGAAATGGCGCTTAAAAGTAACCCCATCAGCAGCGAGCGCATCTAGGGCCGGTGTCCTGACATGGGGATGGCCCAGCCCAGACAGGCATTCCCCCCGCCATTGATCAGCCGTAATGAAGAGTATGTTCATGATGACTAGCTCCCAACTTACCGTCATCTCCACAAAGAGTTTTTCTACTTATGGCTCTGTTTTGGCCGGGTTACAAATGTAAATAATATGAATGCGTGGAAACTTGGCATGAGCATGTTGGAATTACCTTAATCAGAGGTTTCATCCACTGATATGAAAATTTGAATTATTACAAGCTTAAGAAAAGTCATCCATGGATCGAGGGGTGTTTTCGCTTTAAGTCCCACCCTCCATGTTGAGGCCCAGAATACTTAATTTTTTGGTAATACCAACAATGACCGACTTTGGCTAAAAAGAGCCGAAAATCACACCGCAGCATTTCGGCCGGTTTGTTGTGCACAGCGGTCACAACGTACGCATCCGGTTACGACTGCGGTACAGTATCCGAGTCTACTTGTTTTCAAGAATCCAGACACCATCCCAATTCACCGCTGGTGGCGTGTCCTGAAAAACATGGCACCGGGCCAGCTGGACAGCGGCAGGGCCATCGTTCGGGCGAATTTTCAACACGCTTTCGAAAGCACTAACGGCAGCTTTCCAATCCATCGTCCGGTAATGCGCGAGCCCCTTAGCATAAGTATCCAGGACATCGCCTATACGGTCGAAGTCATCGTCTTTGAGATACCCCAGTGATTCATAGACAGACACAGATTTTCCTTTACCTTTGACAATGATGGAATCGATTTCACGTAAATGGGAACGGTCATCTAGATCATTGACTGTATGTTCACTCAGCAGAATGTTGGTGCCATAGTACTTGTTAGCACTTTCAAGCCGTGCCGAAAGATTTACGCTATCGCCAATGACAGTGTATTCCATGCGTTTGGGTGATCCAATACTGCCAGCGACCACTTCTCCTGTGCTGATTCCCACACCGATTTCGAATTCCAATTGGTTGGCCTGTCGGCGCAACTTGTTCATGCCGACAACGGCTGTGATCATATCATTGGCAACAGCCAAGGCATTGTCTGCATCGTCCTCGCGTTTCAATGGTGCACCAAACAGCGCCATAATCGCATCGCCCATGTACTTATCGAGAATGCCATTGTGCTGAAAAATCACATCGACCATGTTGGAGAAATAGTCATTCAAAAAATCAACTGTTTCTCGTGGCCCAAGGTTTTCGGATAACGTCGTGAACTTCCGCAGATCAGAAAACAGAACCGAAACCCACTGGGATTTACCACCCAATTCACTTTCACCCTTTTCGAGAAGTTGGTCTGCGATTTCCTTGCTCATATAGCGGGCCATCGTTGTCTTAACCCGCTTCTCATCGGTAATGTCCTCGATGATAATCATAGAGCCGATAATTTCACCAGTGCCGTCAATCAACGGCACAACAGTCAGGTTGACCGATATGATTTCATTGCTGGACAGTTCTAGATCGGCATTCATGGCGTTATCTTCGCTCCCCGAGTTCTCAACCTTCTCGATGCTGTCTACAACCCATTGATTGTCACCATAGAAAATATCACCCACGGGATGATTGATGAGATCCTCCATATTGGTTTGCAGAATGGTCAATGCAGCCAAATTGGTGGTAACGAGTCGGCGGTTGGTGTCCAGCGTGATAAGACCGTTGCTGGTGCTTTTAAGGATGCTCTCGTTATAGTTCTTGATGTTTACAACTTCATCAAAGAGTTGCGCATTATCAAGGGACACTGCAATTTGAGACGTGAACGCTTTCAATCGATCTTCATCCTGGGGCGTAAAATGGCCGCCTCTTTTGTTCAAAACCTGTGTGACGCCGATCTTGTCACCCGTCTTGTTAATGATTGGCATGGTGAGAATACTGTTGGTCTTAAATCCTGATTTTCGATCATACTCTGGATTGAAAGCTGGATGGCTGTAAGGATCGGAAATGTTAAGTGTCTTTTGTTGGGTAAATGCCAGGCCCGAGATGCCGCGATCCGGTGGCATTCTGATTTCTTTGGTGCCCAAACCCTCGGCGACCAATGACCAAAGTTGATCGCTCTTCTTGTCATAAAGGTACAAGGTACTGCGTTCTGCATTTAGTAGATCAGTGGTCGCAGACATGATCTTGCGCAATAGTACATCGAGCTGCATCTCACCCGATAATTCCTGCGCAATTTCCATAATACGCGCGGCATCCTGCAGTCCGCCGGTCATCATATTGAAGCCACGGAACAGACGGGCGTACACGTCATCGCCATCAATTGTCAGTTTGGTGTTTATCTCGCCACGCTCAATTTCACCCATGGCATTGACAACGCGGTCAACATGTTCGCGTTGCTGATCACGCCAGAATTTTTTCTCCAGGCTCGAGTTGATCCGCGCCTGCAACAGGACGAAATCGACATCCTTTACCAAGTAATCCTCTGCGCCTGCGGAAATACACCGAACGACACTATCCATTTCATCAAGTGACGTAATCATAATGACGGGCGTATCGCGCAACTCGTCATTCGCCTTCATGCGCTCCAATACGTCATAACCGTCAAGGCCCGGCATCAGTATATCGAGCAGCACAAGATCGAATTCTCCATCGTTCAGCTTCCGAAGTGCTTCTTCACCATCTGCCGCCACTTCTGTTTCATGGCCCTGCTTTGCTATTCGCTTACACAATGACTCGCGGTTAAACTTAACATCGTCGACAACTAGTACCCGGCCCGTCTTCTTCATAGCCCCGTCCTAAGCATACTCATATCTGACCCCTTTGCCTGTTTTCCAGAAGGGTACATTCCCACATTAATTTATTTCTCGATCCAGATATACTCTACCGGATTTCCTAATTGTTGGAGGTCATTCAACAACGAGAGTTTATGTGGTGTTAAAACCACACCAGCAGACAGGTATTTCCGACCCTCGGCAGAGTGGAGGTCTTTCGCAAGAATAGAATTGTCGGGTACATCCTGGATCTGGCATTCACGTGAAATCGCACTGTTGAAAACGTAATTTTTTTCCCCGGAATCAATTTTCCCACCATGGGGCTTGGCGCGGTCTTCTGATTTTACGTCTGATTTAAGTATTACGCCACGTGCTGAGAAGACCGAATCGCTATCTTGGTCAATATCGTAATCCATCGCCAGCTTGTTATCCACAACCACATCCTTGTAGGAATTTGCCGACTTTAACCACTCATCACCGCTCACAAGTTTCAACATGCTCTGCAAGCGCCGCTCCAGGCCTTTCTTGGAAACGGGTTTGATCAGAAATGCATTTACATCAAGTGAAAGGGCGCTATCGACCAGGGTTTTCTCTGAATACCCGGTCACCATGGCAAATGGAATATTGCGCGGTACATTTTGCTCACCTGTACGGACAGCTTGCAGCAGTTGCAGGCCGTGAATCACGGGCATTTTGAAATCAGAAATAATAAGTTCAATATTGCTGTGACCGCGGAGAATTTCCCTTGCTACGGCCCCGTTATTGGCCTGATGCACCAGTGGCTTTCCCATATAGCTGAGAATAGAGGCAAGTGTCACGCGGCTAAAACTGACGTCATCAACCAAAAGTATTGATTTATCAGAAAGATCAAGCGACGGCATCTTGCATCATCCCTCCCAAAATGTTGCTGCTTGTGGGGAAACTCTACCCTCCTTCACGCAATTCTACCAGTTCTAGAATTAGAGGTCGGATTACCGGGCGACACCGCGTAGATGAAGACGTTGGATGATGCGTCAGAGATGGGACACACGCAATGCGTACGTGAGGGCAAAAACGTTGCTGAATCATTCATAGATAATCTATCATAGCCAGACGGCCAATAGGCACGGCCAGTGTCTGCCAAAACTATTGCTAATCTCGGTGGCTTGGGAGGGGATTGATGTGACCCAGTTCTGGAAATCACTTTCAGCGGTGATTGTTATCGCGGTGCTGTGCGGTTTTTTGCCGGCCAAGATACATGCTGGTGAAGCCCAGCTTACGCCGGAAGAAATTACCTGGATCGAAGCAAGCCCTCGCATTCGTGTCCACAATGAAACTGACTGGCCACCCTTCAATTTTTCCGTCGATGGCACTCCACTTGGGTACTCTATCGATTACATTAACTTGCTGGCGGAGCGCACCGGCCTGAAGCTAAAATTTGTCACGGGACCGTCATGGAACGAGTTTCTAGGGATGATGCGCGATGGTTCGTTGGACATAATGTTGAACATTGTCCGGACGCCGGACCGCGAAAAATATCTGCTTTATACACCGCCCTATGCAGATAACCCCAATACGATCTTAAGTCGAAAAGACGACGCATACGAGAGCCTTGAGCAGTTGTCCGGCAAGACGGTATCGGTCCCTAAGGGTTTCTTTTATGAGGAAATCCTTTCCCGTGAGTTTCCAGACATAAAGCTGCATCTGGTCAAGGGCACACTGGAGACAATGAAGGCAGTCGCTTTCGGCAAGGCCGATGCGGCGGTTGGCGAACTGGCTGTCTTTGGGTATCTGCTTGATGAACACTTGATGACGGGCCTCGAGGTTTCGGGCGAGGTAAAAATGGGCGATCCAGAGCTGTCCCTTTTGAATATAGCTACGCGAAAAGACCTGCCCATTCTCGCGTCCATTTTGCGCAAGGGCGTGGCATCAATTACAGCGGAAGAAAAAAGTGCCATTAGGGAAAAATGGATTTCGGCCTTGGGCGTGGGCCTTGATGTCAAACTGGTCTTGCAGATTGGCGGTGTCCTCGGTGTTATTCTAGTCCTTGTTGTTGTATGGAACCGACGACTTCAACACGAAGTTTCACAACGCAAACGTGCTGAAGAAGAGCTTGCTGAGAAAGAATCTATGCTGAGGACAGTCCTTGATGGCGTGCCGGCCGGGATCAGATATGTCAACAACGACTGGAAAATCATGTCATTCAACTCGCGATATATCGAACTCTGGGAATTGCCAGAAGACCTCATCAAGATTGGTAACTCTATCCGTGTCGAACTCACCTATATGGCTGAACGTGGAGATTATGGAGAAGGTGAAACGGAAGAGCTCGTCGATCAACAGCTTCTAGATCGTTCGTATCACACCGAACCTCAGCATTACGAGCGGACAACCAAACAGGGTAAGGTCATAGAATGCTACACCCAACCGCTGGCTCTGGGTGGCTATGTCAGAATTGACACCGACATCACCGAGCGATACCGGACTGACCAGGCGTTGCGCAAAAGCGAAGCGACCATCAAGGAAGCTGTCAAGATTGCCCAGTTAGGCCACTGGACCTGGGATGAGATAAATGACAGATGCACAGATTGTTCCGAAGAATGCGCCTATATTCATGGTTACACGCAAGAAGAATATCTGGCCCGGATGACCAGCACGGAAGCAGACACCCTGCGCGCTCATCCCGACGACCGCGAACGGCTGGGGAAAGAACTTCTCAAGGCCCAGGCACATTCAACTTCATGGGATGTGGAATACCGCATTGTGCGACCGGACGGCACGGTTCGGTACATCCGGGAACTCGGCAATCCGGTCCTGGACGACGACGGGAAGTTGATCCAGTCCATCGGCACAGTTCAAGACATTACGGACAGTAAACTTGCCGAGGAGGCTATCGCAGAAAAGGAATCTCAACTTCGTCTTGTCCTGGATAATATGCCAGGTGGTGTCAGATATGTGGATGAGAACAAGGACTACGTCTTCTTCAATTCGAAGTACAGTCAGCTTTATGACTTTCCCGAGGACTTACTGACGGTTGGTGAGCCATCCCGCACCGAGAATTTGTATCAGGCTGAACGCGGAGATTTTGGTGAAGGTGATTTGCAAGAACTGGTCGATACCTGGCTTGTCGCACTTCCGGTCGACCGGGAACCACAGAGTTGGGAGCGGGCGACGGTTACCGGCAAGACGTTACAGGTCAGGACTGCGCCAACACCGTCCGGTGGGGTTATCAACATCGTGACCGATATCACAAAACGAAAGCGCGCCGAGAAAGCACTCCGGATCGCTCACGAAGATTTACGAGAAAAAGAAACACTATCCCAGCAAACCTCACACATGGCTAACCTGGGTCACTGGGCATGGGATGAAATCGAAAACCGGTGCACATACTGTTCCGAAGAACTCGCCCGCATCCACAATGTGACTGTTGAGGAATATCTTGAGGCCCATAACGGTGTTGAAGGAGACCTGAAACAAGTTCATCCCGATGATCGAGCCGAATATAACAGTGTTACTAAGTGCTTGGTAGACGGCGAAGACAGCTACGATATCGAGTATAGGATTTTGCGACCGGGTGGCGGGGTTCGTTACATTCGCGAACTGGCCGAAGGAATTCGGAACGACGCCGGGGTTCTTGTGCGCTCTATCGGCACCAAACAGGATATAACCGAGCAAAAACAAGCGGAAAATGTTCTGAAAGAGGCTAAGGAGCAGGCTGAACGCATGGCCGATGCCAAGTCGGAATTTGTCGCCATGGTCAGCCACGAAGTGCGCACGCCGATGAATGGTGTGCTTGGCATGGCGAGGTTACTGCTCTACAGCCATTTGGATGATGACCAACGCGATACCGTCGGAACCATTGTCAGATCTGGCGAGACACTGGTAACCATCGTCAATGATCTTCTGGATATCTCAAAGCTTGAGGCCGGTCGGTTGGAGCTTGAGGCCGTGTCATTCAGTCCACATGACGTCGTCTCACAGGTCATGACCG
Source organism: Scotoplanes globosa (assembly GCA_027575025.1). Taxonomy (NCBI): domain Eukaryota; kingdom Metazoa; phylum Echinodermata; class Holothuroidea; order Elasipodida; family Elpidiidae; genus Scotoplanes; species Scotoplanes globosa. Next base: position 3,025 of record JAODAI010111092.1, on the reverse strand, counting down.
CGGTTGCGCCTCGTGCTATCGAGAAAGGACTGGACCTGATTGACACGTTGGACGAGGCCATTCCCGAGGTGGTGATCGGTGATCCCACCCGCCTCCGGCAGATATTGCTCAACCTGACGGAAAATGCTGTTAAATTTACGGAATCAGGTTCCGTTACGTTGGAGGTGAACGCCACGCATACATCGCGGGATAGCGTCGATATTATAATTTCCGTTTCTGATACCGGGATCGGGATCACCGCGGAGAACCAGGAAAAACTGTTTGCACCTTATTCCCAAGCCACCGTTGACGTGGCTCGAAGGTATGGTGGTACGGGCCTTGGCCTGACCATCTCGCGCCGCTTGGCCGGACTCATGGGCGGTCGAATTATCCTGGCCAGCACCTATGGCAAAGGCAGCATTTTCGAATTTCGTGCGTCGTTTCCTATCGACACAAAAACAGACGTAGAGACTCTACTGGCGCAAAATTCACCGAACCATTCCGCATTACCTGTAACCGTGAACCCACTTCGCATTCTACAGGTAGAGGATGACGCCACCAATCGCGCTGTAGCTGAAAAAACACTGACCCGCGTCGGACATGTGGTCACCAATGTGGAGAACGGACAGGAAGCCCTTTCGATTTTGAGAACCGATGAATTCGACCTCATTCTCATGGACCGGCACATGCCCGTCATGGACGGAATCAAGGCCACATTGGCAATCCGAAGACTGGGTGGTCCGGTCGCGAAAATTCCTATTGTTGGCATTACAGCTGGTGCAAGTCAGGTCGAACTGGATGGGTGTCTGGAAGCGGGCATGAATGTCTGCCTCACGAAACCTGTGGAGCCTCGGGAACTGATTGATGCCGTCCGCCGCGTAGCCGCAGCGGTGTCGGTGCTTGGCTTCGACGGCGATGAGCGGATTTTCCTTATGGTTGATGATTCCCGAATTAGCCGAGACGTGGCGCGCAAACAATTCGCCAGGTTAGGCGTTTCTTGTGACTTGGCGGAGTCAGGAAAAGAAGCGTTGGCATTGGCAACCGAGCGAGATTATGCCGCAATTTTCACCGATATCTCCATGCCTGAAATGAATGGCATTGAGCTGACGCAACGCATCAGGGAAATGGAGTCAGCTACCTCTCGGCGCATACCCATCATTGCGGTAACAGGTCACGTATCGCCAGAGGACCACAAGCGTTTTTTGAATGCCGGCATGGATAACGTCCTCACAAAACCTATCACTATCACAAACCTGGCCGCTGTTCTAAAAGATGGCGATCTTCGCCAGGACATTCCAGCCCAGGAATCCGCCACGACTGCAATTGATTTAATACGGTTGGCGGACATACTTGGCGGTAATGATGTTAGTGAGCTTGCCGATCAAATCGCCATGTTCAAGGATCAATTCCCGGAGCTTCTTGAAGATATTCGTGATGCTGTCGCCAGCGAAGACCGGAGAGCCACCCAAGAAAGCGCCCACGCCGCAAAAAGTGCGGCAACCTACACGGCGGCCATAAAACTGTCCGAGCTATTGCAGGCGTTGGAAGACGAAGCGCCAAATGAGGCGTTTTCGACGCTCCAACAACACCTTAAGGAAATAGAACAAGAACTTGCCGTGATCGCTGAATTCCAGATTGAGCACTGAAAAGGCCTTAACCGATTTGGCGAGGCGGCCCATATTGCTGCGTTGGAAAAATTGAAGTTATCCGCCGCTCGGCTCCGTAAAATACTGGCATGATCTTTCTCCTTTCAACAAAGAAGAAGAAGTATGCGCCAAAATTAGTTTGAGCCCCCCATAGACGGCCGCTTTGAACCCGGAAACAGCCATCAATTTTTCCCGAATTGCCAATCCTACTACATCACCACCAATGGCCGAGTTTGGCTATTATAAGCCGAAAATCTGGTCTTCAGACTTCGCTGTTCCCAAGGGTACAGCGGACATCATCAGCCTAAATTTAAATTTGTTAGTGTGATGAACCGTGCCGTAAGATTTGAGCAAGTGATCGAACATCACCTTCATCATTAAAATGGGCCAGGGAAATTCGTATTCGGCCATTTCTGCTGCCGCAGATAATTTTTGCATCACGCAGATTTTTTACTGTATTTTCGACATCGCCACCCGCATTCCCTAGGGTAATAATATGGGATGAGGCCGCCGCGTCGCCGGCAGCGCGATACGATGCCCAGCCCGAACCATCCAGTTCATCACTGAGCAGAGCGGCCAATGATTTGGCGTGGGTCTCGATCCTTGACGGCCCCATGGCAAGCAGTTCGGTGATGGCGACGGTAAGTCCACTGATTGATATATAAGACATGGTTGACTGCGTATACCGCCTGGCATCCTTAGCCAGCGGTAATCGTGTCGCCTGCATATCAAAAGGATCTGCCGCACCCATCCAGCCCGGTGCAGCTGGTGATTGTTTGAGAAATTTAGGTGACATGACAGCCAAACCAACACCGCCGTGCCCGCCAAGCCATTTATACCCGCTGCACACCACCACATCTGCCTGCCAGCCATTTGCATCCACCGGCACGGCACCTGCCGCCTGGGTGACGTCAACCACCAATAACGCGCCCACCCGCCGGGTGGCTTCGCGCAATCGCCCAATATCGGTTAGGGTTCCGGTGGAGAATTGCACGTAACTAACAGCGACAACCGCTGTGCGCTCATCGATTGCCTCAATGATCGTCTCCGACAGATCCTGGTCCTTCTGCTCATCAACAAATTCAAGGTCGATTTCATGCGTTTGAGCGTACGCGATCCAGGGCCGGGTTATGGCCGGAAAATCAGTCGACACGGAAATGATTTTACTGCCCGCCGGCGGACAAAAAAGATAAGGCAGCTGGCTTAGCATTTCACCGGCACTGGATGTTATGGCCAATTGTTCTGGTGGACAGTTCATGAGGGTAGCGGCGGCATTACGAAGCGGCGAGAAAAAGGCCACTTCCTCGGCGTCGGATAAATTCAGATTTCCGTGGCGCGCAATATCATCAAGGTAGGCGTGCATGGCCAAAAGCGCCGGCTGGCCAATCAAACCGAGTGAG
>JAODAI010110981.1:0-11391 GCA_027575025.1 Scotoplanes globosa | reverse complement strand
TTTTCGCAAAGAGTAGGGAGTTATCCCGGATTGTCATTCCTTTTATTTGTTTGTATCGTTAACATTGTGACTTGAATTATAATTAACCCTCTTGCACTAATATAACCTCGCTGTTGATGTGCCGTTAAGCAATTATCTCTCTCTCTCTAACTGATGTATCAAAGGCTTTGGATGGCTGACCGGTTAGCTCAGTGGATAGATGATTATGAATATCAGTGTGTAATTTTAAGGTTTTGGAGATGTAGTCCGCAGGACTATCAACTTTTTAAATTTTGTAGTCCTCAGTACTTTTGGTTGACCTTCATGAGCAGAAATATTTAAATTAACAAGTAGACAACCATATCAGAACACTCCAGAAACATGCACCAGTAGTACTACAGTACATGAAAGGCAAGTAAACAATGTAGAAATTTACTCTTTTTTTCTTTGCAAAGTCACTTTCTTAAATAAATATTTCTGATTTTTTTGGCAAAATTTGGGTAGTCCTTCCACAATTCTGGTAGTCTCGGGTGACGGGACTACCCTTAAAATTACACGCTGAATTATATTCCAGTGGTTCTGACTGATGTATCCAAGGCTTTGGGTGGCACATATAACCTCTATTAATTCATTGAAAACCGGAGGGAGTATCGAGTGTCTCACATGTTTTTCTGAAGGGGGAATTTCTGAAAACCGGAGGGGTTATCGATATGGATTTTTTAAGACTATAGCTAGATTGATACTTGACCCTAAACTTAGCTGGGCTATTTTGGTGTTCACCTGTCCGGTATGTTTTTTTGGCGTTTAATCAACTAAACGAAAAACGGTATTTGTGTCAGTAATCGATCAGACGAAGAAGCCTAGCCTAGCCTATTGTATGCCAAAACCTACACTAATATTGTGCATAGCATTACTATCGGTGGAACAAGTTTAGGTCTAGGTTAGCCATGTAGGCTTGCAGTATTTCGAAAAGGAAGAACTCATTAAATATCATGTTACTTACATACAAATTCTGGACCATCCTATTAAATCCCATAATTTTCTGATGTTTCATGTTGCATTTTAAAAGCAGGCTGAACGTTAAGTATTCCTTTGTTTATTTGCTTGTGATTATCGCACCAACTTACTGTAGCTATTTCATGAATCAAATATTCAGAACAACAAAGTCATGCGATCTCATTTAGTCTATCCACTTGATTCTTCCACTCAGCGTTGTCGGGCCGTATCGGCACTATTCGGCACAGTACCTAGCCTAACTGCCACACACAGCTCTGCGTCCACAGTCGGATCCGAACTGCCGCCGATTTGTATAAATCGAGGTGACAAAAAACATTCCCATGGATGCAGTATGCATTACAGTGTACACGGCAACCGTATACGTAGGGGATGGTATTTTCAACTCGCAGTCAGTCGCGTAGATCAATTTCTTACACAGAATCAGGAAGTTTTCGGCATTTCTGAATAACTATAGGCCCGTAACGAAAATATTTTGGGAAACTCGTGCTACGTGATAATACAAGAGGCCGCTTCGGGAAGTCATGTGGTTATTTAGAGATAATCTATCAGTTTTGTTCAAATGCTGTTTACATGGAATGACTGTTTTGATAACCGCAAACGGCGATATTGGTCGTTTACTGTGTAAACGGTAAACGAAACAAATGACTTTTGTAATTATGAGAACTAAAAAGGCAACATTCCAATTTAACGTTATTTTTGGAAAATGCCCCAAATTACCTCAAGTCTAGCTTAAAGTCTAATGCAGCTTCACTATAATCTAGGATAAAGATAAATGGATGGCATGCATGATAGATATGAATATATTTCAAGACTGATATGTAAATAAAAATGATTGTAATGTGACATGTTTGAAGGAATTTCTTATGTATTTCATATTTTTAATGATTGTTGGTATTTTCTATCATGTATTCTATTGTTTTGGGTCTTTTGTATTCTAGTGTTTTATTTTTTTGGTATTTGATTGTTCGAGATGACAGGGTTTGTATCTGATAATTTCAGACTTATAAAATGATCTGAATGTCAATCCATTTACAAATAACAGTCAGTGTCGCAACCAATACAATTTTCACGTATTTACAGTGATCACATATTTTTTGTGTACAGACATATGCAGTAAGTGTACATTTTTAATACATACCATTTTAAAATTGATGTGACATCTACTTAGAATGTCTGATTTTGATGGGAATGGTGTCAAAATGTGCGCAAGGCACAAAAGAAAAGAGTCGTAGAAGGGAAAAAAATGGAGGGAGGGTGGTTATTGTACTTTAATTTACATGATGCAGAGCATGGTGCCTCATTGGTTGATGCTCCGGCATTACTTGGAGTATAGCCAGAGTAATCCACTGTTCATACATGATGCAGAGCATGGTGCCTCATTGGTTGATGCTCCGGCATTACTTGGAGTATAGCCAGTAATCCACTGTTCATATCATGGAGTGCAAAATACAATGCAACCCAACTGTTTTACGCTGTTCTATCTCTATTAACCAATTCTTTTGTCTTTCTCTCTTTGTTCCTGGATCAGGCGGATCGGAAGCTACAGGCCGGTCTAATAAGCCACGAGGACCACCAGAATCTGCTGCGACAGCTGGATGATCTCTACCAATTCCAGAAGAGCAAGGAAGAAGTGGGCCTTGGCAGTCCACCCAGGGAGCGTGTTCCGATGGTGCCGTTTGACATGGAACCCCACCCCAAGATATCTGCAGGGCCTCCGGGTCCGGAACAATTGCCAGAATCCGACGACAGTGTGGTCATGGACATTGCCCGAAGCATGGCATTCCAGAAACGGATGACTGCCCCGAAGGAACTTTCCCAGCCGGAGATCGAAAAGAAAGAGCCAACGATGGATGCGTTTGGATTCCCCCTCGGCAAGGATGTGGATTTGCGTATATTTGATCCTCGATACCGGACCCTGCTGGCCCAGGGTTTGAATAAGTCTGAACTCACAGAGGGCGCTCTGATCTCGCCCCCCGTCCTTCCGGATCCTGTTCTGAATGTCCAAGTTGCGGCTGGGGACCCTCTTCTGAAGGTCCAAGGTGCAGTTGTCACGTCAACTCCACTTGAGGAGAAGGCAGAAACATTGGTTGTCAATTATGGAACTCCAGATCTTGGTGGAGACCGAAAGAAGCCTGATGCGGTTTTGGAGAAAGCCACGGGGTCGGAACCAACTGTTCAGAAGCAACTGGCTACTGTTATGGAAATTGCACCGCTGAATTTGCCAATCATGGCGAAAGAGTCTGTCGCTGCGGCCGATATAATGGCCGAACCGCTCAAAGTACAGATACAGGGTTCCCCGTTGAAGAATACACCGATGGAGATTTCACCGTTATCTCCGCTTCCGGAGGACAGAGACGATCGTCACATGATGGTCGTTGGTCGGGAGAAGTCACATGATACCTCGTCGGACAAGGAAAATCTTACCCCGTTGAAGAATACACCGATGGAAATTTCACCGTTATCTCCGCTTCCGGAGGACAGAGACGAGCGTCACATGATGGTCGTTGGTCGGGAGAAGTCACAGGATACCTCGCCGGACAAGGAAAATCTTGTCAAGACAGTTATTAAATCTGAGCCGGATGTAGATGGCCAAACAATGTCCGATGCTCATCAAAATATTAGAGACCTTGAGCGTCAAAAGTCTGTTTCGACGTTGATACCACAGACCGTCGCCGCCGGTAAGCCATCTGAAGCCGCTATAGTACCTTCAAATGACGGTCCAGTTGTAAGTGTGGCTGACGTGCAATCTGGCATTGACATTGATCAGAGAGGACAGACGGATGTAAAGAATGTTGACATTGATCAAAGAGTTCAAGTACAGACAGATGTAAAGGACGTGGACATTGATCAAAGATTTAAAGGAAAGACAGATTCAGAGGACGTGGACGTTGATCAAAGAATTAAAGGACAGACAGATGTAAAGGACGTGGACGTTGATCAAAGAATTAAAGGAAAGACAGATTCAGAGGATGTGGGCTTTGATCAACGAGTTAAAGAGCAGACGGATGTAAAGGATGTGGACGTTGATCAAAGAATTAAAGGACAGACAGATTCAAAGGATGTGGACGTTGATCAAAGAATTAAAGGACAGACAGATTTAAAGGATGTGGACGTTGATCAAAGAATTAAAGAGCAGACGGATTCAGAGGACGTGGACGTTGATCAAAGAGTTAAAGAGCAGACGGACGTAAAGGACGTCGATGAGCGAGTCACTCCCGATGTCAAAGTCGAGCCAATGGATGTAGACGAAAGACTTCAGTCGGATGTAATATCTGCCGAAGTGCATGAAAAAGAACTTGACCAACCAGAAAAAATGTTAGTTGAACAAGATGCAGAGGAACTCAGTTCGACGGTGGCCCCTGGTGATGTCGACGATCGTGCTATGGATACCGACGACCGGATGCTTGATAAATCTGCTCCAGAAGTTATTGTGGGAGCTGTCGTGAAAGGCGAGGTCGAAGAGCCAAAGGTTGAGGGAGCGTACAAGGCGACCACAAAAGACGTGGACGAAAGACCACCGCAGGTCAAGGTATCAAAAGATTTGGATGAAAGGAGTAAGGAGGTGCGGAAAGTTGAAGCTAAGCCAGACAAAGATGAGAGAATTGATGAGGGTGATTCCTCCGGTAAGGATAATAATATGACTCGATCTGTACCTAATCAAGATGATATGAAAGTGAATAAGATTGCGACGACTGTTCCTGTCGATTCTGATAAAGACGATAGGTTACCACCTCCAACCAGGCGTGGAAAGGTCGAGGGGGGAGTGATAGCTGAACCTTATAAAGTCGAAAGGACTGCCAAAGCTAAACCTGATAAAGATGAAAGCATAGTTCCTGTCGTATCTGATAAGGACGACCATACCGTTCCAGACACTGCTGCAGACAAAGATAGTAGGATGGCTCCGGCCGAACCTGTTGAGGGAGAAAGTAACGTTCAAACGGCGGTTCCGAAGACTGTTTCAACTGAATCTGACAAGGACGAAAGAATGGCGAGGACCGAGCACATCAAGCCCACACAAAGTATCGAAGGTGAACCGAATAAAAAGAAAAGGAAAGTCCAAACCGAAGTTTCCGATAAAGATGACAGGATAGCTCAGGCCGAGTCTGCTGGCAGCAAGGATGACGGGAAAGCCCTCGTGAAACTTGAATCCGAAGATCTCAAAGTTGTTGCAGATGTTTCGCTGCCCGATAAGGACGAGAGAGCTGTCCAGACAGGAATGAAATCCAGACACGCTTCTCAACTGGAAAACCGTGAGTTACCAACGGAAGCCACACACGTGAATGATAAGACAGAGATTGGTCGAGAGGGATTGGTGAAAGAGATCAAAGTGGAAGAGAAACAATCTGCGGACAAGCTGGCTTTGAAGAAACCGGAAGAAGCAGTAGAGGCGGACGACGACCTCTTGCCGGCAGCTTTCAGAGATGCTGTGATGGGCGACGTGTCATCCCTGGGGGACCAGGACATGAGGGACCGAGACATGCGGGACAAGGACATGCGAGGTGGGCCGAAGGACGTACGAGAGAAAAATGTACGGGACAAGGATGTACGGGACAAGGACATGCGAGGAGACCGGGATATGCGTGGGGACAAGGGCATACAGGATAAGAACATGACTGACAAGGACATGCGGGGTAAGAAGGACATCAGGAAGGACATGAGGGGTGACAAGGCTACGAGGCCCACCGCGGAGGATGTTGAAGAGCCTCCTGTACGGGCCAAAAGCTGGAGCGATGTCCCAAACAACTTTTTTGATGCAGAAGGAAAGCATGGGCCGGACACTGCTGAGGTCCAACAGGATGTGGACCTGCGAAGTAGCCACGAAAGGTTTGTCATTGTTTCATTTCATTTTGGTCTCTCCATATTTGTGACCATTTGCTTTTGATCATTGGTTGAATCGGATCATTTTTTTTTCAGTCTGGAGACAACGGACGATAAACCCCCGTTTGTTAAATAATAGCGGTTTAATCCTAACTTACTTCTGTAAGACTTTAAAACACAGATAACTCAAAAATGACTACTTTAAGACTTAAATCATGAGTAATTTGAAAATTTGCATATTTATAGATAATCATGTTATGAACACCAAAAATCTGATGAAATTGTAATAATTCTGACATTTTTTCAAGAAAATTATATTATTTGCTGATTTATTTATAAAATTACATAAATTGTTGATATACCATTTCCAAGGAATTGACTTTGTAAAGATGTCTTTGATAATTTTGCAATATAGTATTAATTTTTACTACCGTAAGTCAATAAGATATATGAATTACTTGTATAATGAATGCACCATGTTAGATCAGATATTATGTCTACCATTGGTCATTTTGAGATACTTGTGAAAAGATAGATTCTAGACCATTCTCTTTATTTTGATACCAAACTCAATAAATATTAGTTTTCTATATTTTTTAGTCATATTGCATCATTACAGAAGTGATCTATTTTGGAGGAAAACCACACCTATCTCAAAATAAAAAATGCTGACATCATACCTGATCTGCCGTGGTGCAATCACGTATCTTCTATTATTGAATGCTGACATAATACCCGATCTGCCGTGCTGCAACGTATCTTCTATTATTGATTTAATTATGCAATGTGCAACCTTACTTTTGTACATGATTTACATTTTTGTGACATGGGCTTACTAAATGTTCCGGAAATCCTCAACGAGGAGACCTATGGGCTACTGTCAAATATGATCTCAAATTGTGTGCAAGGCACTTAGCAGAAAAACTCATAAACGTGTTGAAAAAAAATCATATCCCGAACGGTTGCGATGCAGTCTTAAAAAGTGTGTGTTTTGTAAGGATAATACCATAAAGTAACACTCCTCCTCCCCAAAAATATTAACAAACAACGCAAATTAAATATATTATATGCAACAAACTTTTGGCGGCTTTTTTGGAAAATTAACCCGACAAATGGAAAATTGTGACTGAATAGCCAATCTAAATCCTTAAACGATTCTCTGTTTCTGATCCATTTCAGATTCAGGGGAAGTTTGGACGGCTCGCTGCCGGACCTATATATGCCGCTGTCCCCGAAATCACTACGAGAGCAGGACGAACAGGACGGGATCCCGCCGGTACCCATGCGCAGGGGGGCCGGCCAGAGGCACGCTGATCCACCGCATCTACGGAGACAACATGACAATGAAGACAAGAGGTATCGTCATCGGGAACTATCTCCGGATCGCAAGCCAATGGAGGACCAAATGTTTGATCCAGAAATGCCAGATATCGGATTGGGGCTCCCTAAACAACCTAAACAGGGTTCCCATCATCCACAGCCCGAGCCGGGTAAGAGGTTCGGCCCGAGAGGTCCACCAGACCCACAGTCGAGACATCACCTTGAAGCGTACGATCCCTGTGACCACGAGCGTCCGAGTAGGGTGGACCGACCGTCGGGACCGAGTGAGGACCAATGGCCGGAGGGTCATTCAAAGGACGGTCATTCAAAGGACGGTCATTCAAAGGACGGTCATTCAAAGGACGGTTATAGGTCCCGGGATCACCGTGAAGGACAGCGGCAAAAAGAGAAAACGATTCACCCAATAGTCGGAATTAAATCGCATCGTGACAATAACCGCCCGGTGGAAAGAGGGGATGAATTCCGTGAGGCGGATCGGGCTGGGGGAACACGTCCCCCTCCGCCGGTTGAACGAGCCGATAGAATGATGAGGGAGCGCGATGAGTTTGAAGGCTATCCCCCAGTGGAGGGAGTTCGTCACAGGGAGCATCCTGGGGAAGTGGATCATGTCATGAGGAGAAGGGTCAATGTGGGACCGAGATCGGATGAGCCAGACCCGAGATCAAAGGCCGCCGACCCAAGATTGATGGAAATCAGCGGTTTTGGCCCTCGTCCCGGCGCGGGTGTGTCCCCGAACGGGTCTCCCCTGCATGTCCCGGAACAGGTGCAGAGGTTTGGTCCTCGTCCCGGCGCGGATGTGTCCCCGAACGGGTCTCCCCTGCATGTCCCGGAACAGTTGCAGAGGTTTCCCCATCCACGAGGCGGGTCTCCTGTAAACGTCCAGGAACTGTTACAGAGGTTGCCACGGAGCGGGTCTCCCCTAAACATCCCAGAACTGTTGCAAAGATTGCCCCGCCCACCCAACCCGCAACCGCCAGGACCCGTTTTTCTCGAACAGCGTATGGTGGGACCCCCACCACCCTCGGGCCCCCAAATCATTATACTGCCGCCGGGCGCACCTCCTCCTGGACCGGGCTATGTCTTAATCTCGGGACCACAGTCCCGTCATCCTCTAGCCAACAGGCCACCGATGCCGGCAGAAATGATGGGACCCCGACCGCCACAACAGGGTGAAATGATGGGACCAAGACCGCCACTACTACAGGGTGAAATGATGGGACCTAGACCTCCACTACAACAGGGTGAAATGATGGGGCCTAGACCTCCACTACAAGTTGAAATGATGGGACCAAGACCGCCACCACAACAGGGTGAAATGATGGGACCCCGACCGCCACCACAGGTGGAAATGATGGCACAACAGATAATGCACGAGCAGCGTCCGGGACAAGCGATGCCGTTCGACCCCAGTCGGCTTCCCCATCCCCCACCTCAGATGATGAGGCCCGCCTATGCCGGCGGTCCGATGTTGATTGAACGTCACATGATCCCGCCGCAACAGATGATGGTGCCGAGGCCCCAGTTCCAGCCCTATCCGGGGCCGCCCGTCCAGGGCTATTATGCTCCTCCGCAGGGCCATTACCCGCCCCAGGGCGCCATGATGCAGAATGCTCCGTACAATCCGGCTCAGCCTCAGATGACCATTCCGATACCAGCCGCTCCTGTTCCGCCACCAGCCGCAGGTAAGTCAGTAGTTGTATTCTTGTCAATTGTAATCCGGGCTCCCACATACCCAGGCATAGTGGGGACTGTAACGGTGATGGTATTGTCACAATTGTACTACGCATGTATTTCTTCTAATGTAGCGCCGATGCTGATCGACCTACTATTACTAATGTAGCCCTGATGCTAATCGACCTATTACTAATGTAGCCCCGATGCTGATTGACCTACTACTACTAATGTAGCCCCGATGCTGATCGACCTACTACTACTAATGTAGCCCCGATGCTGATCGACCTACTACTACTAATGTAGCGCTGATGCTGATCGACCTACTACTACTAATGTAGCCTCGATGCTGATCGACCTATTACTAATGTAGCCCGATACTGATTGACCTATTACTAATGTAGCCCGATACTTATTGACCTATTACTAATGTAGCCCGATACTTATTGACCTATTACTAATGTAGCGCTGATGCTGATCGATCTACTAGTATGTAGCGCTGATGCTGATGTGCAGTTAATAAATTATCCCTATCTCCCTAACTGGTACATCATATTCTCTAGGCCGTGTCTCTAATTTCTTTATATGTGATGCACCACAGAAGATCTTGTATTATGTCGGAATTATCGATTTTGAGATACAAGAGGTTTTCCTCCGAAATATATCATTTGTGAAATGTTTTTTAAAAGTAATACGATAAACAAATTCCAGTAACTTACAAAATTAATATTATCTTGATTTTAGTATCAAAATAAAGATAATGGCTTCATCTTTCAGTTTACACTAAAACCTCAATATGTCCAAGGCCCGACCGGCGACATAATACTCGCGATCTGCCAATGGTGCATCACATATAATCCGATTAATGAAAAGGGGCATGAAATATGGAATTGGCCAACAAAACATCCAGTGATCCACAGCTAGGAAAAATCAGTGGAAGTTGCTATTAAAACAAATGAGCTGTTAAACATGCCATCAGTGCAAAAAAATATGAATAACTCACCACTAATTAATTGATTAATATGAATAGCTCACCGCTGATTAATTAATTTATTTTTCCGAGAACGTATCTATTAACCAAAAATGTTCCAAACCGCTGTTGGTCCTAATCAATCCAAAAATCTTTCTTGCTCATCACTAATTTATTTGCATCATTTTCAGGTGCCCTCACCTCCCAGGTCGACGTCAACGACCTGCTCAGCAAGCTGATGTCCACCGGCATGATCGGCAACAACCCCTCCCCCCACACCCCCGCCCCGGGGCCAGAACACACCGGGACCCCGCCACCTCAGGTCGCGGAGAAGACCAAAGAGACAGAAAAAGGGGAGGAATCTAAATCCAAGAAGCAAGGGGCCACCGTCTCCGCCGCGATCAATATCGTCAAATCGATGGCAGCAGACAACGACGATTCAGACTCTGACGCCGCCGTAAAGGATCCATACATGCCCGAGGAGCTGCTGCTAGCGCCAGAGAACAGGATGGTGCCGTGCATATCGCTGGACACAGTCGACCTCAAGAAGTAAGTGACATATAATGGATCTTTCTGACAGGATACAGTTATTTATAATTTAAAACATCTAATCTCGCAATTTAAAATCGAGGGGTGAAACGGTCTCTGACTTTTCTCGTTGACAGAAAAGGCATAAAATTGCTGCAATTTACAGAAAGATACTGAATATCTTTTTAATGTCATTAATACATCAGACACAACATTAGCTTCAGTTCAAATTTGTCCATGTACTTTTTGGTATACTAAAACAGCCAAATCTGGCATTTGCAATTTTAAATATTTGAAAATTGGAGGCCCCGAGGTTTCACCTGGACGTTGTGGCACTTGACTATATATTCAAACTGCACGTGTCTTTAAACTGGTATGACATAAGCAATACTTTGAGTGGTTCACAAAGTGAATGAGTGTGATGTGGTTATGTCTGACACCGTTACAATATATAATTATGAGCTTACAGGTTTCATTCTGGGGTCATGACCTGTAAGGTTATATCCCCAGAGATACAGGCAGTCACCGATCGGCATTCAAAGTTAATGGGGATCATTGTACTGACACTCAATATTTACTGCCACCGGGCCTGAATCATAAAAGAACCAAGGTCATACCAAAGACTTTAAAAGTGGTACGTAAATGTTCAGAGTGCAAAATTGGAGCACGGTTCACAGTCCAGTGATCCTTGACTAAGACATTCTGGGGACGAACCACAAGGTTCCAAATATAATCTAAAAATACAATACTGGTACAAATTAGAAAGTATTTTTATTTTTTATTTATATTTACATATTTCAAAATGTATAGTCTTATCCCCTCCTCCCTCTCCCACAGACTGACTCTATGTCAGTGTGATCTACTCCACCATGTCTGGTAGCTAGTGCTCGTCTTGCTCCCCCACAGATAGACTCTATGCTGGTGTGATCTACTCCACCATGTCTTGTAGTCAGTGCTCGTCTTGCTCCCCCACAGATAGACTCTATGCCAGTGTGATCTACTCCATCATGTCTGGTAGCTAGTGCTCGTCTTGCTCTCCCACAGACAGACTCTATGCTGGTGTGATC
>JAODAI010110870.1:0-11392 GCA_027575025.1 Scotoplanes globosa | reverse complement strand
AAATGGGGGGGGGGGCGCCCTACACATTTTTGTAATGGAATTATCGGTGAATTGTGTAATGTCTATAGGAAAGTGAAAATAGGGGGGAGAGTGCCCCCTGCGCCACTCTGGATCCGCGCCTCACACCTGTGAAACCGGCAAGCTATTTAGATGAGCTCTTCTTCGCGATAATTTATGTGATATGTGTAGAAATGAATTGTGTATACATTTGTTTATTCACTCATTCGTTAATTCACTCATTCATCAATGGAATCAATCAATCATTGCAATTTATATAGCTCCAAAATGCAATAATGTTTGCTATATTATTATTAGGCGATTCAGTCGTTAAGCATGCCTACTATACCAACGCTACTTATTCGGCACAAAGCACCGTAAAATATTGATAATAGTCGTGTGTTGCAAATATGTTTGGTGTATAAATTAGGCGCGGGAACGTCGAAGGAAATTTGAGTGCCTAAGAGTGGGGGATCTCAAAGAAATTATTAAATCAATTCGACATATAACATCAATAAGTTGTTAATTATAAAGACAAAACATGATTAAATTCGAAAAAGCCGCTATTCTGTATAAGCTTCATTACAGTAAACTTATTAATGATATAAAAAGTGATAGTACAAAACTTTAGAAGATAATTATTAATATTCTTCACAACAATAAGAAGGCGGATATTAATACGTTTTTCAAAAAGGACGATGGTACAACGATTACTGATGCGAACACAATTTCTGATTTATTCAATAAACTTTAATCCGTTGCTAAAAACTAGCTGATAAAATTCCAGATAATGTTCCAAATGCTGGAGTTATATGAATTATTATATCCAACTGACATTAATGACATAAGGTGTATTATTTTGCAATTGAAGAATGCAAAAATTCCTGGATACGATAATATTAAAAATAATGTACCTAAGCATGTGTATAGCTGTATTACAACACCACTAGTACACATAATCAATACTTCATTCTCTACTTGAGTATTCCTATCTGAACTAAAGATTGCCCAAATATCACCTCTTATATTTAAATCAGGCGATCCGCAACTGATGTCGAACTACAGATCAATTTCGCTACTTCCAACCGTATCAAAGATAATAGAGACAATAGTTTATTCAAGACTCACTAATTTTATTACAAAATATAAAATATTAACTCTGAATCAATATTTATATTTATAGTTTAAACGTGGTCTATGCGATTGGTGCCAAGTGTATTGCCAATCAATGGAAGAAGGTTATTAGTAGCTTAATCCACGCAGACAAAACTGGCTTTATGAAGAATAGGTTCATTGGTGAAAATATTGGTACTCAGTTCTTGACACTGCTAATTTTACCTCTATGAATCATGAACCCAGTTTCCTGTATTTCGTTGATTTTGAAAAGGCTTTTGACCAGTTTGATTGGTCATTCATTTCCAAAACTCTAAATAACTTTAATTTTGGTCTCAACCTGTTTGGCTAGGTCAAAACCCTGTATTCAAATCCATCCTCGTGTATAATGAACAATGGTTATTCAACTGGGTTATACTTCCCCATTGAGCGCGGTGCGTCAAAGCTAGAGGTGACCATTGAGTCCTTATATTTTTTATTTGTGTGTTGAAATATTGGCCATTCAAATTAGAAGTGACATTTCTATCAAAGGTATACACCTTAACTCTTATGCTATTAAACTCATACAATATGCCGATGACACCACTTTATTTATTAAAAACGGGAGCTCTATTATTAATGTTATTAATCTACTTGCTAATTTTGAATGTGCATCAGGTTTAAAGATCAATGATCATAAGTCGTTACTTTTCCCTCTAGGGCCATATTATGACGATGTTCCACACTTTGTTACTGCCCTCAATTTTGGGCTCTCATATGGGCCTATCAATTTTTTAGGCATTATATATTTACACACAATGAGCTGGATTTTTTCTAACTTAACTGTTCCAAAGCTTTCGAGACTAAAAAGCATTCTTAATATTTGGTCTCAACCGTGCATACATGCACGGTTGTTTTGTTTGCATTCATAAAAGATCAATGTCACAAATATAAGCAGTATTTCAGACCCTGGTAGGGGAAATATCCCTCTATCGGGGAAGAAATCTCACATTTGGGAACGTTTAGCGACGGTCGGGAAATATTATTCAATCTGTCGGGGAAATCCTTGTATTTATATCATAGCTTATTTCCCCCCAGTGTATTATAATATAAACAAACATAATTCAAATGCCCTGCGGATTCAACTATTCTTCCCCAATCCGGTGATCAGTGCTCATACCTCACCCATCCACCCATCACCTTCACCGCTGGCACCGCCAAAATTCCTATTGTATATTAACGACATTTGTCATTCTTCAGCCATGGCAATTGTTATTTTGTTTTTGCTGACAACACAACTATTCTATTCCAAGATGCTAAACTAGACACAGCGATTTATAGTACAACTACCATAGGCGGATCCATGACGTTTAGAAAGGGGGGGGGGGGCGCCCTACCCATTTTTGTAATGGAATTATCGGTGTATTATGTAACGTCTATGCAAGAAAGTGAAAAAATAGGAAGGGGGGCTCGCTCCCCCTGCGCCCCCCTGGATCCGCGCCTGACTACACTTCATTAAAATTTCAGATTGGCTAAAAGCAAACAAATTATCCTTAAATATTGCAACAACAAAAAAAAGTTATATTTGATAATAAATTGAAAAATGACTGTAATATTACAATGTCTTGATGGTATTGACATCCCACCATCAACTGATACTATATTTTTAGCAACTATTATTGACTCTAAATTAAATTGGAAAGCACATATTTGTGACATCAGTCGTACAATACATTCTTTCTTCCACATCTATATTATAACATTTTGATTTGGATAACGGCCGCTTACAAATGCTCATATTGACACCATTTTTTTCTCTTACAAAAACGCATTTTCCGCGCAATATTTGTAATTTTTCGTACATTTCTCATGCATATTATCTGTTTAATGAGCTGAATACTTTATTAAATCACGACATATTTAAATTAGAACTTGGTATTTTTGCTTACAAATTCGAAATGGTATTCTGCCATGCTCGTTTAATGTATTTTTCACTCTTAATTATAATGTTCATCTGCATAATACTGGAAGTAGTCAGTTATTACACTCATATCATTCTCAAACACGGTTATCTCAATCCATCCGTTATTCTGGTGTCGCCTTCTGGAATAAAATCCCGCGGTTAATATCATAGATCTAAAATATCACGTAATGCATCCAAAGTAACTCTGCAATGCCATCTACATTCTATGTCCCATGTCATGTAACTTTATATTATACAGTATAACTTTATTACATACAATGTTTTTATATTACGTATATTCTGCGATTTATTCATTTTCTCTTAAATAAATATATGTATTAAATATTGTTATCACTGTATGGAAGTCAGACTAGAAAAGCTCTGCTTATTTATAGTCTCCTCTACCTCTTAATGTTCACAAGTATATATCTTAATTTGAATATTATATATTATCATATATTATGTATAATTATATATTGTGGAATATGAATTGATAGAAATAAATTAAACGAAATTATGGTTTTCCAATTAAATTTAATCCGACATACAGCCCAACCTCGACGACCAGCCACACATAATGTCATGGCAGATATTCCGGAGGTCAAGATTAATACCGACACCGGCGACACCTATACATCACCAAACCGCCATATCTGTAATCACTATCAGTAATGAAGACGATAATGGTAGCGATGACGATATTCGTGACATTTCAGTCACGGTTAATTTGCGCGAGAGGTTATATGGGCGTCGCGGGATCATATTCATATCATGTGCCGCTATTTTGTTTTCCATAGAAAATCTGTTCGTGGACGGCCTTTCGGGGACATTACATGCCTTCCAAATATCAAATATGGCGAACATTGTAACAATTATATTGGCGGCGTTCACCATCGTGATCAAACATAAACGGCCACCCAACACGAGGTGGCAGTGTTTATCTTTGTTGCTGACTGGTACACTGCTTGGAGTAGGATTCCCACTATCCGTATTTTCAATGGTATTCATGGACGTGGGTTCAGCCGTTTCTATCATTTATACCATTCCAATATTCGCCGGATTTTTTAGTTGGATCATTCTGAGGGAGAGGATACATGTCATCGAATTATTGTATGCTATAATTTCGGTTGCCGGGGTTACGTTGGTCGTTCAACCGGCGGTCATATTTGATCATAGAGACGTCACACCCGACAAAAGCAATCCACTTTTCGGAGCTCTATTTGCGTTGGGAAGTGCAATATCATTTGCTCTTCTCTATGTCATATCCAGTAAGCAATGCACCATGGGTATTAATGTCTACGTCATGATGTTCTGCAATGCATTGGTTGCATGTTTTATAAATGGTATCGCATGCACTGCATTAAGCGACTGGCGTATGCCTAATATCGCAGAATGGTGTATATTGTTAGCAATCGGGATTGTTGAATACGTGGGGTCGGCGTTACAATTAATGGCGCTCGCCATAGAATCGCCAATGGTGGTTGGTATAACAGCCACATCAGAAGTTATTTTTACTTTTGTTTTACAAATTATATTCATCCATGTTAACCCTAACTGGATCACAATCATCGGTGCCCTCCTAATAGTTGTGTCGTGCATCGCATTTGCTACAAAAGACAAGATACCGCTGGAAGTTGCGGCAAACGAGAGCGGAAGTGACCAGGAAATAATCAGGGCCGCAGCATGAGCCTTGAGGAACCGAAAAACTTATTGATTTTTCATCAGAGAGTTCACCACCTATAGTGACTTTCTGATTACGATTATACAGATATGAGGCAAACCATTTTCAGTTATACCAAACTGTGACATAAGAACTTCAAGCATGATATTATGGTCAACGGTGTCAAACGCTGCACTTAAATCTAGCATAACAACCAAAGATACCATTTGTCGATCCATTGCCATCAACAGGTCCGACTTAAAGCGGACCAGAGCTGTTTCCGTGCTGTGATGTGCTCTATAAGCAGATTGATTTTCAGACAACAGACTATTATCATTTAAATATTTATTCAACTGAGTAATGACAGCTTTCTCAGTTATTTTGGAGAGAACGACACATTGTTTATTGGTCTGTAGTTTTTGAACTATATATGTTGGCAGGCCATCTTTCTTAATCAGTGGTGTAATAACGGATTTCTTCCATTCTTGTGGAAACGTACCTTACTTCAATAATATTTACTATTTTCTTTATGAATGGTATCAATACATCGATATGCTTTTTTACTAAGCTAGTCGGGGCTGGATCAAGTACACACCGTTTATTTTTGATTATGTAATGAGCTTCAATATTTGCACTTCATCAATTGGGTGAAAGGTCGACAAACCAGGTATTTTCTTCGAAAATCATGGCTTACTAACGGAGCGATCGGAGCTGCATCAAGATTCGCACGTATGTTTATGAGTTTCAATATTTGCACTTCATCAATTGGGTGAAATGTCGACAAATCAGGCGTTTTCTTCGAAAAATCATCGCTTAACGGAGCGATCGGAGCTGCATCAAGATTCGCATGTATGTTTACAATTTTGTTGATGAAAATGGCATTGAATGAATTTGTCAGTAATCCTGTCGAGCTTCGCTCAGCTGAAATACATATTTGTTGCGTACTCGTTTGTACTCACTAAGATTGGTTTCAGTTGGTACCCACTTGTGGTTTCGTTCTGCTTTTTCTCAGCTCTCGTTTGCATTCTCGGTGTTAATCCGTGAACCACAACATCCATGCATATTAAAGATAAGGTGTATGTATCAAAGAAGGTAAAGTAGAAAACGATGCTATAGGGAAAGTAACAATACACAAGTACGTGGGTCATGTCAAGAGGTGCGAATGCACAATAATATGGATGAGGAAATAAACAACAGACTGAGAACTGGATGGGCTTGTTACAAAAATACAGATAATTTCTTAATGACAAGCAAATTACAATGTCACGGTGGACAAAGAAACACTTTTTTGCCATGTCAATCCTTCCAACAATGGCGTATGGATGTCAGACATGGACACTTACCAACGTAAGAAAAAATAAATTACGGACAGCATAAAGGGCGATGGAAAGAAGAATGGCAAAAATTTCACTACGGAAGAAAATACCACATACTGAAATTAGAAGGAAAACAAAGATAAAGGACATTCTGGAATATATGCTGCTAAAATGAAGTGGAGATGGGCGGGGCATGTTGCTCGGCTCACAGATGACCGATGGACAATAAGATGTACAGATTGGAGACCGCCAACTGGAAAAAGGAGTAGAGGACGACAGCGCCGCAGATGGAGAGATGATATCACACAGATAGCCGGCACCACATTGCAGAGATGTGCACAAGATCGCACAGACTAGAACACACACGATTCTGGACGGACAGAGCCTAGGTCAAGTCAGGTGGTCTGAAAAAGAAAAGTTTGTACGATCACCCATATCAAAAGAAATACTCTGATAAATCAATAATAATTATATGTACAAATTAAATTTGCAATCAGTTTTCTGCCATCAGAATCAAACAGGTCTACAAACCAGCCGGTGAATCGTATATGTAATGTTAATTTGAGACAGGGTAGAGTTGTCATTGAGTTTGTGCAGCTTGTGAATCAAAGGCTTTGGGTGAACCATATAATGATTGTTGAGAAAGGCTCTGAAACCTATTCAGTCGATCAATAAATATTTTTTTGATCGTTTTTTATTATGATGACCATTCACAGTCCCCATGACAATGTCATATTCATAGGAGGGGTGAAGAGCTATCGCCCCTTCAGGCCTTTTTTCAATATAAAAGGAGAGAAATGATTGAAAGGGGAAAAATGACATTTGTGGACACAAATTTGACTGTATTACATCAGATTACATGTAGGAACAATTAACTGTTAATAATGTTTATGTACTCTCTGCACCAACCATGGTGACGCTCCGTGTTGGATCAGCCACAGCGGACAGATCTTTTGATTCTGCAATGGTCATCTGTTGCCAAATTCCTGGATCAGCCACAGCGGACAGATCTTTTGATTCTTCAACGGCCCTCTGTCGCCAAATTCCTGGCCATGCCGATGCTCTATGTATGAGCAATTTGTAATATTCTTATCATTCATAAAGTTTCCTGATTATTTCTCTTTTAGGCTTTGAAGAAGCTTGAGATGCAAGAAGAAGAAGATAAGGCTGCAGCAGCTGCAGTAGCCGCCACCACTGCCACAGGAAAGACTGAGACCACCATAAAGGCAGTGCCAGTGTTAAGTAAGGTTATAATGTTAACATAAAGTAATGGGTGAAGGCGGACACCACTGTTACAGGAAAGACTGAGACCACCATAAAGGCAGTGCCAGTGTTAAGTAAGGTTATAATGTTAACATAAAGACTGAGACCACCATAAAGGCAGTGCCAGTGTTAAGTAAGGTTATAGTGTTAACATAAAGTAATGGGTGAAGGCGAGACACCACTGTCACAGGAAAGACAGACCACCATAAAGGCAGTGCCAGTGTTAAGTAAGGTTATAGTGTTAACATAAAGTAATGGGTGAAGGCGGAGCCACATCTTATGTCACAATAAATAATATTATTATTATAAACAAATCTGAGACCGATTAACGATCAATCCCAAATCCGTTATTATGGTGTCGTATTCTGGAATAATAATATCCCTGTTAATATTATATCTAAAAAAATAACTTAATGCATTCAAATTAACGTCATCTACATTCTGTGTCGCATGTCATGCAACTTTATATTGTATTGCGTATGTTCTGAGATTTATTTATTTTCTCTAATTTTGTGTATGTATATTATTATCATTGCATAGCAGCCAGACTCTGCTTATTTCTGGTCTCCTCTACCTCTTCTTGTGTTATTTTGTGAAGTGATATTCACAAGTAGGCCTATTTATCTTAATTTGAATATTATATTATCATATATTGTGTATAATTATACATTGTGGAATATAAATAAATAAATAAATTAAAGTAAATATTAAATGCACGGTTAGACATTTGAATATGTTGTTCTGATGCCTATATTCCATTGGCTCTAATTGGTATATATGAAAGGCTTTGGGTGGCTCTTGTAACCGTGTCATTGAACACAGCCAAGAAACCACAGCGACGTAACATTAATGATTGGTCAATTGTTTATGACTTAATCTCCGTCCGTAAAACTTGTCTCATTATCATAACTTCACAGCCACCCAGATTGGCTTTATATCAGTATGCCTCACATTCAGGTCTCATGTTTTGAAGACAAAATCTAAAGTATGTGCAAGAAACAACATTGTCAGCAAACTTACTGGAACAAGTTGATGTGCAAGTCCATGTACTCTCCGGTCAGCAGCTATGGCCTTGTGTTGTTCATCCGCTGAGTATCCCTGTCCTGTCTGGGAGAGATCAGCCCATGGAAAGATCATTGAATCAGCGAACAATGCTACGTATCGCATAGTCACTGGATGCCTGAAGCCTACTCCCAACAGACAGTCTATATATCCTATCTGGCATTACGTGCCTCCAGATATTCGGAGAAGTGCTGCAAGCAGTCGAGAACGCCAACGGCAGACTACAGATGAGCGTCATCCATTATTCGGCCAGGTTTCAGCAAACAAATGGCTGAAATCTAGGAGAAGCTTACTCTGTGAAGTAGAACCTTAACACCTGAATAGCATTATGCGAACAGATGTGCACTAATCTTCCAACAGCAACATCCATGTGTCTAAGCACAAAAGAACATCTCCCAACTGGTTCTCTCCCGAGCTGGTCCGATTAGAAATGGGGTTATCTGGACAATGGTGATGTAACCTGTGTGTGTGGTCTTGAACCACAAACCATGGAACATTTACTGCGTTGTCCACTACTAGAGCAGGACTGTGATGCTAAAGACCTTGCTGAATAGAACGAAAATGTGGAAGATTGTGTTCGGCTTTGACTGAAACGTCGAGTAGAAGCATAGCTTACATTGGTACTCAGTACACAATACTAAGTAATGCTGACTCATATCTCATAGAGTATTGAACTTGTGATTGCAAGCTCATAGGTTCCCAGTGGCCCCCACTGGTATACTGAAGGACTTTGGGGGGATCACAATAATCCTGTTATTGCTCTGGTATTTTCGAAAAATATTGTGACTATTTTGAGTACCTTAAGCTTAGATCGCGTAAACAAAAGAATGAGATCTTACAATAATCGCGACATGGTGACAAATCGTAATACCTACCAAAGAAGAGGGACTGAAATCAAGCTTAGTCAATGTACCAATCCGGGTTTTAAATTAACATGCTTTGGTGAGGGGGTGGAGGTCCAGACTTACTGCTATGCAACCAGTTATTGTCAAGATAAGTATACCTGGTTGGCCCGTCGATTTGACCTGTCAACAACAAATATCGATTGATATAATGATATCTTTTTCAAATTAGTTGACCTGTGGACAACCAGGAATTTTCAACTTAGAACCCTATCAATTGTATAAAATCTGTGTTTTTCTGCAGATTTCTCAAAATCTAAGTTTCAAATTAAAAAAAATATATCAATTCGAATATTCTGTTTCAAGTTAAAAAAAATATGTCAATTAGAATATTCGGTCAACCACTCAACACACCCCTATAACTTGTGTGAGTCTGCGATGCTTATTAAAATGGTTTAGTAGCCCGACATTCCAAAGTCTAGCGCTGCATGAACTATCATCTCTTTATCCGCCTGTAAGTCATTTAAACATGAAGCCGTCATTACCAGGAAAACCCATAATATCTAACCGATTAGTTCAGTTGGGGGAGCGTTGGACTTGTGGGTGTAAGGTCATGGTTTTGAATGCCGACAGGAACCCCAACTAATCAATCGTCAAGATCCCAATCGTCATACGCTCCAGGAGAATGACAAAGTTTTGTACTGTGTCGTTCAGGGCTCGAAACAAAAATCGATAGGGGCAATGCAAAATGGCCTGATTACAAGGGCAGACAGTTGTAACCACGGAGGGGGCACCTCATAGCACAGAAAGTCAATGCCAAATTTGGCCTTCGGTGTACAATTACTTTGGAGGGCATCAATGCCAAAGTGAAGGGCACAGAGGCCATGGCCTTCGGTGCCTCCGGTTATTTTGAGCCCTGGTCGTTCTATTAATTGTAGCAATCCTGAGAGTAGCTTATTTATTATAAATTACGATGAACGCTATCTTTTATTTGCTCATAGGCCATATAAACGTGAAGCCTGTCACTACCCGGAAACCCCTTCGTCAGACCCCAATCGTCATACCCACCGGGCCGAGGAGAATGACAAAATTCAAACTCTCTGACGTCACAACCCCTCTCTCCGCACCCGATGCTGATAAGATGTTCATCACTGCCCTGGACAGGATCTTAAAGTGTAAAAGTAAGTAAGACTTCTGATTTTGATATTATAAGATAACAGGAAGTTACGATGAAAACGGTGGTAGCTGATCATGCAAGGCATTTGTAGTCTATATCGGTATACTTACCCACCACACTACCTGTACACTGCTAACAAATCAGAAAATAAGGCCTAGACCCGATCAAAACTGGACCAATGATGATGATGATGTATGTTTTTGTTTTGATGAATGACACCACTGGACATTGGTATTATTACCTGTATAGTATATTGATTGACTGACTAGTCGGTTACGACAGTTAATAGAGCGTTGGCCTTGTGAGCCTAAGGTCAGGAGTGATAATGATTATATTGCATTGGCTCTAACTGGTATGTCAAAGGCAAGGGTGACTTGTATAACCCCTGTGTTGAAAAGGGCCAGGAAACCTGATCAAATAATGATCCTAGTTTAATGACATTGAGTGGTGCTGTTAAACAGAATCAGAGAATATCCCAATCATTTAATCAATGGCCAATGTAAGATAATGTATAATTAATCAATCAAATATAATGTCAACTTCATAAAGTTGAAGACTTGAGCCGCGGCGGATTAAGACATTAAGACAATTGTCTTTCAATCACAAAAATGTTTCTTCATAATGTAGAAAAAATAGAAGTTTTTGTATGAATTACATTTTCTTTGTTTTCTTGTTGTCCACACAGAGCATGCCCAGTTGAGTGGAGCGGCCCAGGAAAGAATCAAGATATTAACGGGTCTGGTCACACCGTTTGGAGGAGAAAGTGTGGAAGGTAATTTAGACATTTCATTTTACGTTTGTAAGCAAATTAAAATGAGAAATGTATATGTGCTGCAGAGCTGCCCCTCTCACGTATAGAGACTTGTGAAGACACCAAAGAGGACATACACGTAACTATGATAGTAGTATGTAGCTGAAATATTACACACCCATACCAGTACGAACGTATAGAGACTTGTGAAGACACCAAAGAGGACATACACGTAACTATGATAGTAGTATGTAGCTGAGATATTACAC
>JAODAI010110759.1:0-11393 GCA_027575025.1 Scotoplanes globosa | reverse complement strand
CAACTTCACGTCGAGTGGCAGTCGATTCTTAAAATTTGAAATCAAATTTGGATTCTTTTCATTTTGAATTGAAAGCCATTCGTATGGGAAAACCGTGATTGCTCTCGGATAAAAAAAACACACTACTAGGCCCAACCTGGGATTCGAACTCCAAATCTCCCAATTGCTGAGCTTCATCGCTTCCAAAACCACTAACCTTAACCGCTTGGCCACAGCACTGGTTCGTATAGACTGCCACTCGACGTGAAGTTGTAATCATAGAAGTATGATTATACTTATCCCACTTTGGTGGTCGCTTATCGTCGTAACATAAAGTGCCTTGCAGGCCGGTATTATGGGCTAGTGGGGAAGTCTATTGTTTTTGGCGGAGATCGCGCGTATATTAATTAGTGGGAGTGGCTTATTGCAAAAATCTTGAAAAGTGGCTCGTAAACACGGAATGTCTAGAACCGTAAGTCTGTTTCATTAGTTAGTCCATGGTACCATTGACTCCAGATACTTACCCACATTCTTATTGTATAATAAACCTACTCTTATTAAGTCTAACTAAATATAACCCAGGGGGGACCTGGACGTATGCCAAGTACGGCGTCACCACGAGTGCGCTCTCTATCTACGAGCAGACTACTCGAAGCACACAGGCACAATATTGGGCTCCTGCACTGCTAAAGGGATGAGAGAGGGAGTGGGATCCTCCCAAGGCCATCCCGTCCTTTCTCACCCCCATTTTCATTTTTTACTTGTTTCTTTATTATCACGTAGCCTTTTATTAAACCTCTGTAAATATATACCGTCTGTTTCTTCCTTTCAGTGACACCCAATCCGTGTGAGGAGAACGGGGGCTGTTCCGACCTCTGTCTCATAGAGGCAGGGGGGGGCCGGGTCTGTGCCTGCCCCACCGGTAATCAGGAGCTAATGTCTGATGGGCTGACCTGTACCCCTACCTGCCCGGACTACCACTTCCCATGCGGCACCATCTCATGTATCCCTTCCTGGTGGGTGTGTGACGGACAGGGAGACTGCGGAGATGAATCCGACGAGCACACCTCCATCTGTAAGAACAGAATTGTTAATTTTATGTTGTTGGTCATCCATCTGTAAGCAGACCTTCAATTACAAGGAGCGCCGGCTCAGGAGAACAATCCATTGCTCTCCTAAAAAATTGTGGTTTTATTATTTTTTTCTGGGGGTAAAACTTGTGTTACTATCGTAATATTTGTCACAAATAGCAATGTGATATTAATGATAAATAGTCTGTTACATTTTACCCTGTTGTGCTAGAATATAGACCAGAAAAAATGTGTGAAATGTTCAGGAGAGCGAAAAGCTCTCCTTAATCTCCCAGGAGCTCGATTTACAGCTCTCCTGAGATTCTCATACGTGAAGGTCTGATGAATTGTGTCAAGTTGTTGGAATCTATTCATGATATTAATGCATCACTTTCCCCGCCTCTGTATTTGAAGTTGCCAATGAGCATACATACATGTATATTTCATAATGAGATCTATGTGTCGACAGTGATGCAATGTTTACTAAATCATTATCATCATTGAGACAATGTTACTGTTTGTACATTTAACTAACCAATCAGCACACTCTCATAATGATGTTCATAATAACAACGGCCATGTACATTCAATGGCACATGTACGTGTTGTGACGTATGTAAACGGTATATCAATATCGGGGATAATGATAACAGATATCAGACAATATGTTTTGGTGAACGCGAGGTTTGATAATTTTATTTAGTGACGAAAATATGGACAGTATTATAAAAGCAAAGAATTAATTAATTTCAAGGTATTTTCAAACGTGGAGAAGCCTGCTGCAGATGCCATTCATTTTCCCTAAAAGTTGACCGTTGACAGATGGTGCATATATACTCCCAACAGCAATCCCAGTGTATTCGCTAAGAAGCGGGAAATACAAGATTGGCATCATGAATTGCCCTTTATGTGCATTGACTAGCCTAGCTACTGTAGCCTACCATAACATGGCAGCCATACTAGAGCAAGGAATCCTACATGCGGTGATTCACGTATACGTAGCAAAAAATAAAATATAGATCATAGAGATAAATAGCTTACAGTATCAGCTTGTTAATTTCATTGACAACATTAACCAGATCAACTCTAGGGACTGTTTAGTGATAGATAATTAGACTTGGACATAAATTGCTGGCATTCTTAGTCGGCCGCGGTGCATTTTAATGCTGGGTATAGTAGGCATCTACTGTTTGGCTAAGGATCTCTTGTTCTATTTAAAGCAACAGGGGCGGCTATGGCAGGTTGTATATAATTATGTGCCAAATGCCTGTTGCACAGTTTTAATACTGTCAGCAATGAGGAGATCCAAATAGGTCAAACACGGATCAGATGGGAGCATGTTGCATTGGTGGAAATTGTAAGGGTTCTCAAGCAAGCGTTTTTCTAAATTCTAAACATTGGTGTGGTGACTACTCGATGTTCCGATAGCTGTATAGGGCCTGGGCTGCAGGCCTCCACGTATGAAAAATGTCATACGGATATTATAGTCGCTGTTTTTCGTCTAATAATGTGCACAATAATGGGGAAGGAAGTGTTATATAAGTAAAAACGTGTTAGGACTTCGTTGAATAGACAACCTACTGTTAGAAAATAAGGTAAAAACATGAAAAATGAAGACTAAAAAAGGGGGGGTTTCGTAAAAAAAATTAGGAGCGCCATAGAGGGCGCACCTCAGTGCCTGTCAGGAGCGTTTAAGCAGCGCGATCGCGCTCCTCAAACGTGGAGGCCTGGGCTGTAGTGCTGATGGACCTAGATGCGTCTGTTCCGATAGCTGTATAGGGCCTGGGCTGTAGTGCTGATGGACCTAGATGCGTCTGTTCCGATAGCTGTATAGGGCCTGGGCTGTAGTGCTGATGGACCTAGATGCGTCTGGACCTAGAGCTGTAACCACTGTTATGGACCACCCTAACGTGGCGTAATTGTCATCAAGGGTGGTTTGAAAAGGGCACCAGTCACCATTTGTCATCAGTGGTGTATGGGACCCCAACATCACCAATTGGATTAACATCCCCCCAAGGGTGGTTTGAAAAGGAAACCAGTTGCCATTTCTCATCAGTGGTGTATGGGACTCCAACATCACCAATAGGATTACCCCCCCCCCCCTTTGAAAAGGGCACCAGTGTCGCCATAACTCATCAGTGATGTATGGGACCCCAACATCACCAATAGGATTAACATCCCCCCACAAGGGTGGTTTGAAAAGGGCACCATGCAGTATCGCCATTTCTCATCAGTGATGTATGGGACCCCAACATCACCCAAAGCAGGCCTTTGTGTTTGACTTTGTCAGGAGAGTACAAAATTAGCTTGTCTAAATTAATATAGTAAGTTTTTAGGCGAGCGGTTGTACTCAAGATCATTAATGTATACATATGGGATTAAATGAGTCGGTAGGCAAGAAAAAAATGGTTCGCCGCGAATCTAGTTTCAGGTGAGCTTAGTCGCTACCAAGTGATCACTCGCCTTAAATATCGAGGCCTTCAAAAAAACCATACATGTAACAGCCCCCCCCCCCTCCATTTTACGGACTTTTAAATCACTGTGCTAAATATCATTAAATCTCAATTGACTATGACCGTATTATCTTCAACTCTATTTCAGCGGATTCTTAAGATGACCTATGATGTTGTCACTAGTGAAGTTGTATG
This sequence comes from Scotoplanes globosa, assembly GCA_027575025.1. Taxonomy (NCBI): domain Eukaryota; kingdom Metazoa; phylum Echinodermata; class Holothuroidea; order Elasipodida; family Elpidiidae; genus Scotoplanes; species Scotoplanes globosa. Next base: position 7,696 of record JAODAI010110759.1, on the reverse strand, counting down.
GCACATGTATGTCAGTCATTATACCAGCCAGTGGTGGTTAATTAGGGTTGGGAATAATATCAGGGCTTTAATTTAATCAGGGAGCGGATTTAACAGTCTGATGGTCAAATAGATCATTAATTGCCTCCATATGTTTTGTATTTGGCCTCTAGAGGTACACCTCAAAGTTTCTACAAGAAGCATGTTGATGCCCTAAAGCAAAGATAATTGCTTTGCTCTAAAAACTGAGGAAGGTCAGGGTCTCACAAAGTGTTACCAGTAGGCCTACTAATAAAACCTTCTTGCTCTTTTTAGCACACTGTGTTGATCAGTCTCACCAGTAGGACCTACTAATAACACCTACTAATACAACCTTCTTGCTCCTTTAGCACACTGTGCGATCTATTTTGTTATTATTTCAACATTTCATGTCAGGGTAACTTGTTAGCCAACTTGTTAGTAATTTGTTGAATCCTTACAACCCTGTAAAGATTTGCATAGTGTACATATTATTTTGCAACTTGCCACTTATTGTTAACTTCATCAGTGCCGCTCATCTTGATAATGGGGCTATCTTGACAGACCGATAACTTTCCAAAAGACCTCAGTTAAACTATCATTCAACCTTGACATTCTCTTATGGATCATTTTGAGAATTATCATTTTTGGATTTTTATTTCCTCCAGACTGCTTTGCTGATCACATGAGATAAAAGTCTGTGTAATCCTCAAATCCCGGTTTGCTGGAATATTATATTTGAGATATCAATGTGTGGGTCTTTCTATGTGTCATTTGGGTGCATGGTCAGTTTCTTCCCTACCACATAGTGTGTATTGTTTGCATGGTCTATAGCATAGCCAAAGGTTTTAGTGTATAATTTCAGAGTGTATACTGTAGGTAGGTGTGTGCAGTAGTGCACTGGTATTGGCGCCAATAGTGGTCACGAGACATGAGTGGACGACGTCATGGGGGGCCTTATGCCAAAAGTTTGCTAGACATAGGTCAGTTGTACGAGGTCATACTATTATTATAATATAGGATGGAGGGTAAGTATAACGTGTAATAGATTCAAAACGATGGGCTATAATATACTACACTACAGTATGTAGTTGCCTACATCTCATTATCCTATAATATGACTCATACAAGCAACAAGGCCTATGTGATAGTTCATTCAACTGGAGCATATATTATGAAATTAAAATTTGTCTTCTTCAGTCAAATTGAGTAATTAATCCCACCGTATAATTGTTATTATACCCACACAGAGACAAATAATCATAATCCTCTTAAAGGCCCCACTATGTAGTACAGGCGGATATTTTTCCAATGTTTAATAAGAACATTTGTGACACTTTCATTTTATGCTGAAGTCGTCTAGCGGTTAGACGTTGATTATAAGTCTAATTACAATTATTGATTGATGAATGTCCTGATCCATCCTACATGTATATCAACTCTACAATCATAAAGAGCAACTTGTAAGTACCCTTAGCATCTATGTACACAACAGTGACTCATGTCTATAATATCTTGTATCCTCCTCCCTGTTGGCTAGGAGGCAACAGAGGAGGCAACAGAAGAGGCAACAAGGTTTCAAATTTAAAATGTATTTTTAAAAGTAATCAGCCTTACAAGATGGTAAAAATGAATTACTATTTTAACTATGGGTAGGCCTACAGTAGAGTCAAGACTGTAGAGTAGAGGTGATATTATTCAAAACCAAACAAAATAAGGGACAATATTTTTCTGTGATGTAAAATGATAAAATTATATCGCAAGGATCCCAAATTATGTGTTTCGCTCGTTTACATGACTGTTTCGAATCCACACAAATGCCAAAACTTTTAATCACGTCTGACTGTTTATAATATCCACGGATGCTGTTCCATTGCGTTATCATTTATAGGTTTAACCTGAAACCGAATTTAACCTAAGCACTGACTCGATCACACAACAACATTCTCTTCTTCACATAGATACAAATTTTGCGAACCTACAAAAAAATAAAATCACTTGAATTTCCTTCAATAACAAAAAATAATGCTATCTAAAGATTAATAGATCTGAATCAATCCCATTAATGTAGTTTGTCTATTGTCCTTCGGGGAACAAACGTGCATGTTTTTATCGTGGAAATAACATCCCCAATATGCCCCGATAGGGGGGGTGGGGGAGGATCACAATTGCCAAGTCAATTTTATATGCATTGTAGTACATATCTCATACTCTGAATATCCAGTTTTTTAGAATAATCATTGGCCTATTAAACCTGCATAAAATACATGGATTTCCAAATCCATCATCCCACTTTCAGCGTTTAAACTTGGCCCTTTTATATAGGCTTACTGCAATCTATTTTTGTTTCAATGTGAAAGTAAAGCCAATGCTGTTTCTCTCCTACAGTATGCGTTAAATACCAAATATGTGCTTCTAGACCTATAGCGACTCACAACATACCCGATAAAATGCTGCTAGACCTATATCGACGCGCAACGGTTAAATTATTCCCATTTTGTCGGCTCCTAAAGTTTATTGCTGGTGTCGGCCACAAGGCATACGGGCTGTGACTAATTAGCTCTCTGGAATCAATAAAACTGCCGCAAATATTCCCCGCACACACACGGTAATTTGGCTCACTTTTGTAGAAAACATTTCCCGATATTCAATATTTAGTACAATAACTGCCTTCATTCACACCCATCAATAATTCATATCACCCCCAACATAATAGTGCATGTGTACGCTGCTGCGTCGTGTGCGCAACACACTGTATACTATAAAATGCATCAATTCAGCTGGGATATACTGTAGGCACACAGAATATGGACCAAATATGGCATTTAAATGAGATAATTAAATCATAATATATACAAGCACTGTAGCTTGCCAATACTAGAAACATGGGCAGGGCAGGTTCTACTCTGCAGTTAAAGCTTGCTCCATAACCTACACAATAATAAAAAGTATACAGAAGTCATGCTATGCTGGCAGAATACAATCTAAATTTATAATGAAGTTATATAAAATTAGGGCAGCAGTGACTACTGCTGAGCTCAATGTTATTAAATGGGTTGACTAAACCCTTTAAATATACAATTATTTTGAGAAAATTGGGAGGATGTTGAAATTTACAGCCATTTAAATTCATATGGCCCTACATATTATTTTCAAATGAATTACCCAAATCAATCATCCTTGAAGTAGCAGCTGACTTCCATAGAATGCATGGAAGTATTTAGTTATCACAAAAACTTGATAAGTTGTTAAATTACAACTTATGCAGTAGGACAGAAAATACTTTATCTGGTACAGGTCATCGTATTGAAGGCGAGTAATCACTAGGCAGCGCCTAAATTAGATTCGAGGCGAGCCATTTTCCCTCACCTATTTTATCCCATAAACATTAATGATCATCTATAAAGTATCACCCTAGCAATTTAGGCAAGCTAATTTTGTACTCGCCTTGCAAAGTCAAACACTGTGGTCTATACTGTAGGTCTCCGTCAAATGAGATGAAATGGCGGGAATAGTAGATCATTAATATACATCTAGAGCTGAAGTCAAGAAACGTCTAAGCATGAACATAAATTTAGATTAAACTCTATATAACTGTGACATATATCCTGTCTTAATGTGTTCCTAGATATATCCCCGGGTGATCTTGTAGAGGCCTAGTGATACACCCGTACCAAATTGATAAACACTGCGCATACTGTATACATGCCTACTTTTTGGCCGCAGATCTAATAACCTTCTAAATGCTTTTTGATTATAAATAAGGGTTGGGTTTTATAACAGTTTAGGGTTTTAAGGCTTCTGAATGCCTATAAATGACATAAATTGTTTCGGCATGGTTGAGTGATACAGGTACTGCTTTTAAATCCTTTAATATTTACCTGGTATAAATGCTAAATCCAAAGTAGATTGATAATCTTATAAATCATGAGGCTCTTGGTAGAGACCAATGTATAGTGACAGACAAAACCACAAGATAAAAATAAATGAGATTATGAAGGGTAGCAACAGTATCCAATGTTTGGTTTATGATTTAAACATGCCTAAAACAGCCACAGATTGGTTTAAAAGATTAACAACTCTTGAGGTGACATGATAATTTCCCTGATAAATCAGACTGTAATATTCCCTTACCACCAGATGATGATAATATGATTAACAGTCCCGGTGAATTTACTTTGCTTCAATATCTCATTTTAAATCTGAAAGAAGACGGCTTTCACTTAGTTATCTTTCTATTACTGTCCACTATCCACATGACAACTAGATTGGTAGATCTATATTGGCTTCCCTGCAGACATTACAGTTGGCAGGTTTTTAACAACACACATATTAAAATTTGAAACAATAGGTGCGTATAAAATCGTTTTTAACAACACACATATTAAAATTTGAAACAATACAGTACAGTAGATGCATATGCGGTTGTTATTGCAACATATTCATTTAGGGCTATCCATTTTGTCATATTATCAGAGTTCTAATCATCATCTAGCACCCATTATCCTGGTCATATTACTGGAGTTCTAATCATTACCTGGCACCCTTTATCCTGGTCAAAATACAGTCTAAAAGAGGTCTGGTGGAATTTCACCACGCCAGTGTTCGCATAGGACCTACGACATACTGGTGAAATTTATAACACAAATCTGGTCAATTTTAACCAGATTCTTAGTGAAATCAACCAGACATGCGTTAAAAAATTCACCAGTATGTCTTAGGTCCCATACGAACAGCGGGTCCTATATTCCACCAGACCTTTTTTAGAGTGTACTGGAGTTCTAATCATCATCTAGCACCCATTATCTTGGTCATATTACTGGAGTTCTAATCATCACCTGGCACTCATTATCTTGCTCATATTACTGGAGTTCTAATCATCATCTAGCACCCATTATCTTGGTCAAATTACAGGAGTTCTAACCATCATCTAGCACCGATTATCTTTGTCATATAACAGAAGTCCTAATCATCATATGGGACCCATTATCTTGGTCATATTACAGAAGTTTTAATCATCATCTGGCACCCATTATCTTGGTCATATTACTGGGGTTCTAATCATCATCTACCACCCATTATATTGGTTAAATTATTGTAATGAATCCAGAGGATATTAATACAAATTAATGTCTTATTAGATGTTCAGATGATTAATTGATTTATTAGTGTTCATTGTCCAATTCATCAATGAGGTTACATGAGCCACCCAAAGCCAGATGAGAGTTGAATCACAATGGTGGTTGATGGTCCTTATAACATTCTTCACATCATTGATACTACTTAAAAAGAGAGAATCTCAAAAATGGTATTTTCACCCAATGTTTCAAAGTGGTTTAAATTAATTGAAAATAAATTATGATACATATTCCATTAAAATCATTACAAAGGTTATTTCAATCACCGGTAACTAGATACATTGCCACTGCCAGCTTAAATACCACATGTATCATAAATTCAAGATGAAAATGGGGCGAAAATACCATTTATGAGATTCTCTCTTAACATAATTATGACGGGATTGAGGGCCCTACCGGGGGAGGGGGTTAAGGGTCTTACCTTCTTCTCATCTACTCTGTGGTCTCCGCTCTGGAGAACTTTATCGACGGCCAGCGGGTCAACAAAAGTGACAAATCCAAAACCTCTGTAAAGAGAAAGAAGAAGAATTGATGATCGGATGGAATGATGGGATGAAATCAAAGAATTAGTATGGTTACCGTTAGTGATAGTTAGTTATACCCATATTGTAATCCTACTAAATTTGAACTTAATCTGGATGATGATAATGAAGCACTTTACAATGTAACCAAACTCAAAGCGCTATACCGGTACATTAATACCCAGGCTGGTCAGCAATGATACTCGTCTAACTACACTGTAACAGTGGCTACACATACCACGTAATACTGTATGAACGCAGCTTTAAACAGCGACAGATTGACATAGTGCAGGGCACGAAATAGCGTGTGTCCGTGTTCCCGAGACACTACCTTTGGGTGGGCAGGCACGTGAAAGTGCTCAACCACGTGTCCATCCAGATTTTTGTAATATTGGCCTTTTTATTTACTTTTGGAAAATGTACTTATAAATGCAAATATTAGGCCGAAGGACCATATATTATCAAGATATTTGTTAAAATTGGGTGATTCGTGATGAACGCGATTTTATGTATGGATTTTTACAGTTTTCAACAAAAAAAACGTTTTGGCGGACCTGTGTTTTTTTTGGCGGACCTGTAAATTTCCAGGTGAGCAGGTCCGCCAGACCTGTTGATTTTTTTTCTTATTTCTTGCCTTGACAATGCAACCGCTCACGATACCAAAACTACTGTATCTAGATAGTTTAATAGCAACTTATTATAACAAAACGTAAAAATCAGTTGATTTAAAAGGTTTTGGAAAACCAAAGTAAGAGTATGAAACCTAACGTCAATGCGTGATAAGTGGCGAACTGACGATGCAGTGGTGGCGGTATCCGACTTTATTTTGAACGAATTACAAAATAAAATAGCCGGATTTGATACTCGTGGAGGAAATGTGCGCTGAACACGATTTAACGCACAACTTGGTCACATTGCACAATGTAGTATGATATTTAATGAGCATACTATGTAAACTTTTCTACGCACATTCCAAGTAATCATAGCACAGTATAATCACGTTTTAGCATCACTCAGGATGTTATGTACAGTGACTAGCATACAGTCCATGTTGTAATGTAGCTTTATACAATTAGTTAAGTTGTCGGTCACATTGTTTTTACTCATTAGAAGAACTAAAAATAATTTTAAAAAATTGTCCACATTGTACTGTTTATTGTGTTATTTGGCTTAAGTCATACTAAATATGTTCGGTTTATGAATGGGAATAACGCAAAGATTAAGGGGTATCTATTGCCAAGATGATAACCAGAATGCTGTCATCACAGGCAGTGAATTGGACCAAGGTGATTGGTGTAAAGCCATGCAAAGCCTTTGTTATACCAGTTAGATACAATGGACACATCACCACTAAGCCTCCCATGTGAAGCCTTAGTTAGTGTGTAAGTCAATGGAGAGATTAATGGTGGTGTGCTCCCTTAAATTGATGCAGATGTTGTTGAAAAGGTCCAGGCAACCTAAAGCCTTTGATGTACCAGTTAGAGACACTGGATTACCAGTTCAGACACTGGATGTAGAAAACATTACCCTGGGAGCGATTCAGCAATATTAATATGACAATAGAAAGGCGTTGGATCTGAAGGTGGATGTATGAAGCGGACGAGGTCGACCAAAGACAATGTGGAAGAATCAGATGGAGGAGGAGCCGAGGAAGGTTGGGCTAAGGAAGGAAGATGTTCCAAACAGGTTGAGGTGGCGGGATGGTGTAAGGGCGATTGCTCCAAGAGTAAGGCGATTCCGGCCACCTCCGAACTTCGGGGACAAAACCGGATCAAAACTGAACCGATGATGATGATGATGAATAACACATATTGATTGATTGAATAAGGAAAAATGCATTGGGTGACACGGTGGACTATAATTGTAGGAGAAATCACTGAGCCTCTCAATTTGATATTCAGCATCTTGGATTCTCACCTGATGTTTGTACTTGTCTAGGGCAGCTCGTGCTTTCTGGACAATCAGCGATTGGTCAGTCTCCAGTTTGAAAGATACAATGAACGCCGCATCGGCCCACTCCTGCGTCAGGACACCGAGCAT
>JAODAI010110648.1:0-11394 GCA_027575025.1 Scotoplanes globosa | reverse complement strand
GCTTACCAATCGAGATCAGGACCTCTACATCCATCTTTTCTTTCAAGTCGTCACTTAAGACCTTTTATTTTAAAGTTTATTTGGTATACTTGTTTGTATAATTGTTTGTTCTGTACAGCGCTTAGAGCTTTTTGGGATTTTTATACTTTATAAGTACCGGTGTAATAATAATAATAATATTCATTTTTGAAACAGTAATCCCAAAATCACAACGCCAATTATTAAACATGAACAGAGATGTCATAACTGGAAAATGTGGTCTTTGTATACAAACTTAATAAATATATATGAAGTATGATTTTAGGTGCCATATTTTTACCCCGACATGTTTTAATGAAATATCATAATAACCGACGAACCTTGCGATTACAAATCCAACGTCAAGATGAACAGCAGATGTTACTAAATATTACATTATTAAACAAAGCCACATTTGTCACCTGCTCGGACATAAATAATAATACTTGGCACGGAACATCGCCAACTAATTGTATTGTAACAGACTACTGCTGATAGAGCCCCTTGTGTATCGGATACTTTATTCAACAATAATAATAATAATGTACTTCACTTATATAGCACTTTATGCAATGCCTCAAAGCGCTGGTCCAGTGGCTGCAGCCGAAGTGCGCCTGACCCAGAAGTGTAAGATCCGCATTCTGTATGGATGATCACCGGGACAAATCCCTGCTCTTTGCGAAAAGTGACCAGATATAACGAGGCAGGCGTTCCAAATCCTGCTCCCGAGACCGCCATTTTACGTCCCCATCGGATGGACGAGAATGCACATCAGTCTTTGGCCATTTTTCCCAAAGGCGGAAGGAGATGCAAGGAATTGTTCACCACAGCTAAGTTACTGTAATTTACCATTTTTTGTAGAAAATCCTAGAAACAACCCTGTTGGGGATCGATCCACGCACCTGAGCGAACTCACCTAACTGGTCCTCCACAACTACTCAACGCTCACCGGTGGTTCCCTGCAGCAGCTGGCCACACTCCGGTAGCCACCGTATACCAGTTGATAGGATAAATATAGTGAGTGGACCGTCCATCGGAGTAGAATGTAAAGTATCGACCCCGGGGTAGGAGTACATGTCTCGTTATTCTAGTATGGCCATCTTTTCGAAACGAATAGGGAGTTATCCCGGATTTGTATTCCTTTAATTTGTTTGTATCGTTAATACTATAAATGGGAATTGATTATAATTAACTTATCTGGTACTAAGATAACCTCGACTAAGTAACTATATTTCTCTCTCTAACTGGTATATCAAAGGCTTTGGGTAGTTCATATAACTTATACCATGACAAGAGCTAGGAAACCTATTCAATTAATAATATTTTGTCATTATATTTTAGATCATGTTTGACATATGGTGGTATAGTGGCAATATACCTCGCGGCAGGACTACCTCTCTTGTTATTAGTCTTGTCATCGTTTCACAAAGAGTAGGGAGTTATCCCGGATGGTCATACCTTGTATTTGTCACTCTAAAACCCTGAATAGGACTTGAATATAATTAACCTATATGGCACTAACATAACGTCGATTTTAATGTGCCGTTAGACAAGTATACCTCTCGAACTGGTATATCAAAGGTTTCAGGTAGTTTATAACGTCTGCGATGAGTAGAGCAGGAAAACTACTCAATGAACAAGTATATATATATTTAGCATCTTTGTCAAAGATGCTAAAAAATATAAATAAAAATATATATAGAGATTTTATAATTACATCCTACCGGCAGGTGATGTTTGACCTATGGCAGCAGTATGGTGGTATCGTGACAATATACATAGGAACCATCCGTGCAGTCATCATTACAGACATATCCATCATGAAGGAAGCGCTCTACGAGAAAGCAGATGACTTCTCCGATAGGTTTGAACCACCGATACTAAAATGGACTATGGGAACCGAAGGTAAGCGACACCGATGAATATTAATGAATTATTGATGACAATGGGCACCCACAGTAAGCCACATTGAAGCATATTTAGGAGTTAATACTTGAACCACCGATACTAAAATGGACTATGGGAATCGAAGGTAAGCCAACACGATGAATATTAATGAATTATTGATGACAATGGGCACACACAGTAAGCCACATTGATGCATATTTATGAGTTAATACTTGAACCACCGATACTAAAATGGACTATGGGAACCGAAGGTAAGCCACCACGAAGAATATTAATGAATTAATGATGACAATGGGCACCCACAGTAAGCCACATTGATGCATATTCATGAGTTAATACTTGAACCACCGATACTAAAATGGACTATGGGAACCGAACGTAAGCCACCACGCGTCACGATGAATATTAATGAATTAATGATGACAATGGGCACCCACAGTAAACCACGTCGATTCATATCCATGAGTTAATACTTGAACCACCGATACTAAAATGGACTATGGGAACCGAAGGTAAGCCACAACGATGAATATTAATGAATTGTTGATGACAATGGACACACACAGTAAGCCACATCAATGCATATTCATGAGTTAATACCAACATTGGACACCAATGGTCCACCACATTAATGTATGATAATTAGTTTAAGTGGGCACTAAATTTAAATAGTTAATGAGTTAATGGTATTTATGAAGATCTAAAGTAAGCCATGGTCGTGTATATCCACGAGTGATGTATAATGATGGACACCGCGAGTATGACACATCGATTAATATTCATGACTTGATGAAAATAGTGGTCGACACTCATGGATATTTATGAGCCATGGCACGGATAATAAGTCACATCAATATTCAATTTCCATTTCGAAAACTTTATTTCAACTACAAACAGTACATATGAATATATTGTAACAGATATAAATTATTTGAATAATAATTACAAATAATATAATATTAAGAAATATGGTAAGTAGTGGTGTATGTGTACCAAAATGGGATGAGGAGATACCACATATACTGCGAAAACACAATGCTAAAATTTGACCAAGACTTGGAGAACTATGCACCATACGAAATGTTGTCAAATTGTGTGTGCATATTTGTCATTGAAATATTGACCATAGTTGATCCAGACTTGGTGAAATTTGACCATTGGATATATAGTGAACGGTTAACTATGCACCAAACCAAATTTGTTCAAAATTGTAATTTGAAAATTTCACACAGTATTTGACCAAATTTGGTTCGGTGCATAGTTGACCAAGACTTGATCAAATTTGACCAAAGTGTTTTACAGTGTAAGCTGTAAACACAACGTATACAATACAATGAGACACTAAATATGAGTGAATGTAAGACATCATTCAGTATACTTTGATAATATTTTTTTTTAATTACGTTTAAATGAAATTAGTGTATTACACGAATTAATATGTGCCGGAAGAGAATTCGAGACCTTAGAACTAGAGAACTTAATAAAACGTTGAGAATTAGTTAAATTACAGAAATGTGGATTAATACGGTCACCTCTAGTTGGATAGGCATGGCTATGTTGAGTAAAATGTGAATTAATTGGTTCCGGAAGCAAGCCTTTCGAGAATTGAAACATGAAAATAGCAGATTGGTAAAGATAAATATAACAAATATTTAGTACATTACAATGGATGAATAGGTCTAGATGGAGAAATATTATGTGAGCTACACTCAATTCTTGAAACCCGTTTTTGCAGTAAATTAATTTTATTAACACGAGAAGGGAAAGTAGACCCCAAACCATCGCACGGTAAGATAGATAGGGCAGAATAATAGTATTATGAGTAGCAATAAGAGCACCTCTAGTGATATAATTATTGATCCTATAAAGAACACCAATGTATTTTGATTTTTTCTCGCAAATAAGGTCAATGCGATCGAGCCAAGACATTTAAAAGTCGATTGTAACACCGAAAAGTATAAGACAGTTAGAAAATGGAACATCATTACTTCCCACTCTGGTCGACAAATTAGTTAAGGTGACGTCACGTCACATCGATGTATAGCTTATTCGTGAGTTAATATCAATAATGGCACTGGACCTAATTAGACACTTCGATGTATTTTCATGAGTAAATGGTATTCACTATACCAACTATAACCCCACCGATGTGTATTCATTAGTTAATGATAAGTATTGTAACCAAATATTATTCACATCGATCCATATTAATAAACTAATGATAATAATGGCCACCGATGTTAGATAAAGAGTTAATAATAATAATGGACACTGAAATTTGAGAAAATTGTGACTTAACAGAGTACAATTAATTGCTAATTCGTTTACAAGCATTCAGACAACCAGCATCCGAAGCCCCTAAATCTAAGCGTTTCAATTATGTATATCGTCAAAAATACACTTAGGAAAGTGAGAGGCTTTGGGCGCCCATAATATAATGGTACACACTACATGATTAGTGTCTACGTCATATCCACGAACAGAAGTATACGCACATAGTTTGGAATATGGCTAGTAATTTACCTGTACGGGCAATGCAACATGGTCCTTTATCTGTACATCGCGGAATAATCTGGTTTCTATATTTTAATATAATAACTCTCCAGCGCATCCCATATTTTCAACCACTTATTTGAATTATAAATATGAGTCAGTCTACCAAATGTCAAAATAATTCCTCGTGTAATTATTATTATCACATCTGACTGTGTAGGTAGCATCCTCTTCCAGAACGGTCCAGTGTGGAAGGAACGCCGTAAGTTCATGATGCAGGCTCTCCGTAACTTTGGCGTCGGCAAGAAGAGTCTGGAGTACGTCATTAACGAAGAAGCGCGGTACGCAATGGAAACGTTTACCGACTCGAAAGGGGCACCTTTCGATCCGGCAAACTCCATCACGTACATCGTTGCCAACATCATTTGCAAGATCAACTTGGGCGTCCGGTTTGACCACGACGACGAGAAGTTCCACAAAATGGTCAATATGTTTCGATGGTTCTTCAAGGAGGTTACGCTCACGGGTCTGGTCCAGGTGTTTCCGTTCCTGATGAAGACTCCGATATACAACGGTATCCCCAAAGCCTTGGAGGAAATTCGTCGGTTTATCATGGTGTTCCTGGAAGATCACCAGCAGACGTTGAACGAGAACGATGTGCGTGACATCATCGACATGTACCTTCTGGAGATTAAAAGACAGGAGCAGAGTGGAGAGGCGATCATCTTTAAGCCAGAGATCGCATGGAGGGCCATTATGGAGATGTTTGGTGTCGGAACTGATACTACAACCAACACCCTTCTCTTTGGCATTTTGTTGTGTTCTATACACACCGATGTGCAGATTAAGGTATGTCACTCTGCTGATTATATTGTGGGAATACACGCAGTGAAAACCCAGCTAAACATTGTCACGTAATATACATAGTATACAATAATGTCGTAACCATATGTATTCAAGCACTAGCTTGAAAAATGGGCATTGGTTATCATTATCGGAACATGGAGTTCTTAAATGGAACCTTATTGACCAGTAACTCAATATCCTCTATAATTTATGAAGTGTCATTTCAGGCTTCAGTTTTGATTTAATGTTTACTTTAGATATACAGTAAGACATACATAATGTGATCGGTAGAGACCGATGGCACAGCTATGTAGGTCGTAACAAAATGTCGCCCAGCATAGCGGTATTACGGACTGGTGTGTCAAGTCAAAGTTTCCCCTTATACATGTAGCTTACTGTCCGAGGGAGAATTATTATCAAGCTCGAGGTGGTATTGTGCAATGGCGCATTCTGAATAAAAAAATATAGATGGGTTTTATTTGTTGTTTACTGTAGATGCAAGAAGAGATAGATTGTGTTATCGGTACAGATCGACAACCCAGCTATGCAGACCGCACAAATATGCCGTATTGTATGGCGGTACTGATGGAAATACAGCGATTCAGACCAGTGAGCGCAGTCGCACCACCACACGGCGTCTTCAAAGATACCGTACTGGCCAGTTACAACATACCAAAGGTACCAATACTAATTCAAAGTTACAGTCAGAAAGTTATATTCATACCGATTTATGTAAACAGAAATTGCAATGCAAACACAAATGTTGGTAAAAATATATATACAAAACAGTTCGTTGTTGAATTTCGGAGATATCATGCTGGTGGACTACAACATTCCAATGGTATCAATAATATTCTGACGTTGTTGTGAGAAAGCTGGTACATGTGTTTGCATACCAATTGTTATAAACACGAATCACAATATGTCAACTAAAATCGTATATTCCAGTGGATCTAACTGGTATACTAAAGGTTCCATATGGCTCATATAACCACTACATTGAAAAGGGCCAGGAAACCTATTTATTCAATCCTGTATGTATACCGATTGGTTTAAATGTAAATCGATGTACAAGCACAAATCGTTATACAAATCATTTTACAAATCATTTTACAAATAACACAGAAGAGTATAATTATTAAGCAATAATTTGTTTTTGCATCTTTCTCAAATTCAGCGATCACAAATCCAACTTAGCTAATCTGTCAGATTGACATGAGGGATTGAAATAATGTGCGCTGACGATTATATTTCGATATGTCTACACAAATGTCTGGGTAGTTGTATTTATGCAGGCGTTAATCGTAATCTTCAGCCACCCACCTTCAAGGGTTCAACCCAGTTCACCAATGTGTGCCCTTTTGTTAGTCAAAGATTTACCAGGGTTATTATTTTGTTAGTTCAAGACTCACCTCTGAAATATATCCCAACAACAAGATGTGTATATCACTTTGAACACAGTTCACTCCATATATTAAAATATTAATTCAAGTTTCACCACATAGCCCAAATCCATTAGTCAAAGATTCACCGTGCATTCATTTTTTTTAAATTTAGTGCGGATTCACCGTGAATCTTTGACTAGGCTTGAGGGGGTAGGGTGAAGATTCACATTGACGCCTGTATTAGTCTCGCTATTCAGGATTTCGGAGATATACTTCATCGATGTTTAGAAAAAGAGAATATATACTGAAGTAAGTTGGCATTAGATCTGTGATTGTTGAAATTCATTATAGAAGTGGAGTTAGATCTGAATATGGCGAAGGTAAAAATGTCGGTAGATTGGGACGCTGTCGTTTTGAAATCATCTATTTTTGTCCAGGCGGTATTTGGATCAGATTCTTAATTATTTAAACACAAATTCATATACACACAAATTGCGATACACGTATACATCGTTATACAAACGGCCATAGTTATACACACATATTGCGAAACAAATACAATCGATATACAATACAGACACATGTGTATACCGATTGTTATGCAATTAAACCGTTGTACAAAGACAAATGGCTTTATAGTAATATAAATATTTTTGGTAATACTTACTATTTAGTCATTTTAAATTATATTCAGTCTAGTATCGGTTATTTGGGGTCGAGACATTTGGTGAATTTACCGTGCTAATATAGCTGGATGGCTGGATGTATGATACCACCCATGTGAGTAGTGTTCGCATATGTGAAGACATGTGTTTGAATGACGATTTGTGTTAGCATATAAAATATACATTGGCAATACTTCAGAAAACGCAAAGTGTTAATACACTCTAAAAACATTCTGGCTAGATTTAACCAGGAAAATGGTCACATGTCATCCATAAATATCCTGGTTACGAACAAAAACATTCCTGATTAAAAGTAACACTTTTCTCTGGGTAATTGAAATATTATTAACCAGGAAAGTGTTAATCTTTAACCAGAATATGTTATAATTGTAAC
Source organism: Scotoplanes globosa (assembly GCA_027575025.1). NCBI lineage: Eukaryota > Metazoa > Echinodermata > Holothuroidea > Elasipodida > Elpidiidae > Scotoplanes > Scotoplanes globosa. Next base: position 3,685 of record JAODAI010110648.1, on the reverse strand, counting down.
CAGGGTATCTTATAATTTTAACCAGGGTATGTTATAATTTTAACCAGGATATGTGTGGATGATATATGACCGCAATCCTGGTCAATCTAACCAGGATCTTTTTAGAGTGTACTAACCATTTGTTATTTGTATATGTGTTCTTTTTAGTTTTATCATTGTTGATCAGAGAACAAGTTGTCGTGATTGTTGTGAATGGGCCCTGTTAACATGGATGTGTGGACGTATGCACATGCATATTATTCCACCACAGTGATCAAATAAAGTACCATAGTATACGCTAAACTACCACTAGTACTGTGACCAAGTTGTTAATGTTGGTGGCTCTCCAGTCAAGAATGTGATATCATGATGAGATCACAGTGATATAATGTGAACAACACGCTGATGTCAAGAAGGTGATGTCATGATGAGATCACAGTGATACGAGGTGAACATCACGGTGATGTCAAAATGATATCACACAACGATGTCACAGTGATATCACATGACATATCATGATATCACTGTGAGCTCATATGTAACTCATATTGTGATATGGTATCACAGTGAGCTCACAGTGATATCATGTGATATAATATGATGTCACTATGACATCACTGAGTAATTTCATTTTGACACCACGGTGACATCACACTGAAGCTATGAATCCCAGGTGGGACCTAATAGTCACGTTTTTTATTCGAGAGCAATCACAGTTTTCCCATGCAAACGACTTTACCAAATTCAAGAACACAATTTTGACATATATGTTAAAAATTAAATGACCACTCGACGTGAGATTGTACTTCCAAGCTGCATCTTTACTTCTCCGTGTCGGTGGTCAGTGGCATAGCGTCCTCAAAATTAATAAGCATGTTTAATAATAATATTTAAAAAGATTGGCTATATATGTAAATATTACATGAAATATAATGTTGTATTGGGTGATTGGAATATTTTATTGATATGGATATGATTGTGTTTTTCAGGATACACAGATTTTCTTCAATATATATGGCTTGCTTCACGACCCTAAATTCTGGAAGAACCCAACGGAGTTTGATCCCACACACTTCCTGAGTGAGGATGGAAAAACATTGATACAACCGGAACAATTTGTTCCATTTGGACTCGGTAAGAACATTTGTTCATTCCAGAGTGGTATACTATGACGTTGGTCCACTCTATTTATGTATCGCTTAATTCAAAAGTAATTAGTGAAATATAACATGTAATTAATATCTCGTCCGTTGTGTTAGTTCAGCATTCACCAATTGTCAATAAGTGGAACACAGTACTTCATTATTCCATTATTTATATTTCAGTTTATTGATTTCTACCAACACCATCACGAAAATATAGTACATATATTATTATTAACATTTTAAAGAAAATTATATACATTCAATCATAATATATATATACATTCAATTAAATGTAACGTGATAGATAAGTGAAAATATGGTGATGGGTAGGGGAGAGAGAAGAAGCAGCAGAGATTTTCGAGTCTCTCTCCCAGTTGATAAGAAATAAGTAAATATAATACTGTTAAAAACAGTTTAGTCAAATAACTAACAAGATAGCAAGTAAACAACATACATAACTTTTTTATGCTTTAAATTAAGATACAATATCATGGGAATGCAACAAGTATTTTTTAAGACATGATTTAAATATTTGCAATGAATGAGAGTGTGAAATAGATTGGGAAAGAGACTAAGGCCATAGGACCGTAGTTGCAATGTACAGAACAAGTTGTAATATAAAATAAAGATCTAGTAACATGGTCCTATAACTTTACCGTGTTGAAAGCATTGCATAAATACAATTGAATCCACTTTTGAAAAATTCCGACAAAATGTACATAATCGTTGAAAATAAGTGATTTCTGTTATGATTCCACACAATTTCCGAGTTTTTCCGAAGCCAATCGAAAATAAGGTACGAGTCTCGTGACGTCACCGCAATACATTCACGTTTGTATCAACTCCGTTCAGTGTGTGGCATAACGGGATTCGCGGAGCCACAGCAAGAATACTTCCCATTTATATTTCACGATAAATACGTGATTTCTCGCTAAAAAGTTAACAAATAAGGTATGTATGTAATGGGGAGATTATAATGCGGTTATTGAACTAGTTACTTTTCACATAGCATCACTAGTTTTTTTATAACCCAGGAGTATTGGCCAGTTTAAAACACAAAATTAAAATTTCGGAAATTAGCGTACTGTGTTTGTGTACGCCCAATGATTTTTTTGATTACGTGTGTGACATACCTACAGCAAACAGGCCTACTGTGACATCATTTTCAAAATATTCCGGAAACGGTCGAACTCACGGTTACAAATAAATTAATCTAGAGAAGATCACAAAATGGGATTTTATGGAAATTTTGACATTTTGGGGATTTTTTTCAAAAGGGGATTCAATTGTATATATGCAATGCTTTCAACACGATAAAGTTATAGGATCATGTTATTAGATCTTTAAGTTCGGTTATATATGAAAGCATCAAATAGGACGTAATCCTCGTCCAATGATCGGGATCCTCCATCACTCATTGGACCTCAAAGTTTCATCCGCTGTCAAGAAAATACATATCAAGACCATTATATTCATCGGTACAATCCCCGCAAACTAGCCGCTACTCTGGAAAGTTATTGAACAAGCACTCTCTGCGGGAAGATAAGCTTCTTAACATCTCACCTGGATTACTCGTTACGCAATGTATGACTACCCAGCTAACACATGACGTTATTAAAACGTTATTATTACACAACAAACGTTATAAAGCAATGCACTGGTACCAGAATAACCAGTAAAAAGATCCTCAATTGTTTATGAATGACGCAGATGCTGGGTATGTCTCTACACAATATCTGGATTGTATTATTCTGACTGTGGAAGGACCTTTGAGGTCCACCGAATGATGGAGGTTCGTGGAGGTTCGTGACACAATAATTGATCCATTTTTGCTTAAAGAATGCATCAAGTTTACAAAAATGTTCATTTTGATATTATAGAGCAGAAAATTATATACAAAATGCTTCAAACTAGAGTACAATCGGTCATTCCGTTCTCAATATATGAAGATTTGAATTTGGCAATTACAAAATCTCATTTTGTTGAAAAAAGCCTCTTTACCAAGATTAAAGTGACGTCACGTATGACCAACTAAAGTACATATACAGCCAACCTGGTATATGGTTTGTAAATACGTTTTCTCCTCAAGTTAAAGTCCGACAACGTTCAACTTGGTTTGAAGGTTGACCTCCGTGCATACAAGACTTGTGCTATTTTTGTTGGAGGTTAACGGTCATGTGAGGTTAAACACTGGACACTTAGTTCTAGACACGAAGGTACCACATAACTGCGCGTTACAGTAAATACAGTTTACAAAGCACGTACTAATTTTACACATGGATACGTGAATGAAACCAAGATAAAGTGCATTGGCCAATAACATATATCACAACACAGCGCTGTGATTCGAACTAGCGATCTCACAATCATGAGCCCGGTGGCGAAATTTTTTTCCCCATATGAGAGTGGCCATTATTACCATATTCCATTTGTGATTGGCCAAATATGAGCATTGTATTGCAACATTGTATTATGTTGTGTATATTTTCGGAGTGACTGTGTGTTATTGAAATGGGCAAGTGCCAGATGTGCCAATATAATATTAATAATTAATATAAGTA
>JAODAI010110538.1:0-11395 GCA_027575025.1 Scotoplanes globosa | reverse complement strand
CCAGCAGATACCATGGTCGCCGATCGGCGACATTCAGATAATACAACTTATTTTTAATCTAACTATGCAGTTTAATTAGTTGGGATACTGAGATACTATTGATATTAACCCTCCCAGGATCATTGGTCACTGCAAAAAAATCCAGCAGATACCATGGTCGCCGATCGGCGACATTCAGATAATACAACTTATTTTTAATCTAACTATGCAGTTTAATTGATGGAATAAAATATGGATGGAAAAAAGAGAGAGAAAAAGTTTTTAGCTTCTTACAAAAAAAATGAGATTCAACCGCACATTATATATGATGGACTGGTATGTTTGACATAGTTGGACATGAGTGTCATGAATGAAGAAAGTGGATACAGTGTGTCAATGGTAAGGATGAATAGTTTTATATTAATAAGCCTTTTCATAGTCTCGGAGATGACATCACAGCGCATGTGCACCAGGAGGTCACCTGTACTGTAAAAAATGTCAACAAACAATCCTTGATTAATATTTGGGCTACATTTGTAATACAATAATTATAAAAGTATTATTATAAAGATAAAATTTTATAGTCAAGAATTACATTTAATTATAATCATCCTAGGAACAAAAACTTTGTAGAATACAACTTTCAGTTGCAATAATGTGAATACCATATTTCGTAATCGAACAGTGACACAGCGCATGCGTACAGTGCTAAGTTCCGTGACCATGGTACCGGATTATATTGTTTGTTTGTTTTGCTTCGTTGACCTTTGGTGACCTTGACCTCCTTGTGCACATGCGCTATGATGTCATCTCGGAGAGGATGAAAAGCCTTATTGTCAGCGACAATTTCCAGGGGAATTGACGGGAGGAATTCATGGGGCAATTGTCCCAGACAGTTTCCTATGTGGAATTGTCCTGATACCGCCCACAAGTTAATTACATTCTTGAAATCGATGTGCCATGTGCTTTCATAATTGGATACAGCTCTTCCGGGTCCATTATTGTATTTCAAAGGCAATATAAACTGACGGTTCGACTGTAACCGAGGTATTTCAATTGACTGATAATAGGTAACCTAAAATAGTTACATTATAATGAATCGTTTTAAGTTCAATAGTTAAATATATTTCATGATTCGGTTGAGAGATGATTGCACAACACCCGGTTATTAACTATACATTTGATTGGACAATTACTGTACGTGTAATATGATGTCAATTAAAAAGCACCAACCACGATCTACCTTTCAATAGTTTCACTATCGCATGGTCACTGTGCAATAGTATTTATATCCTGCCATAGCTATGACGCAATCCATATAGGGCAGTAAACTCAGGTTTCAAATGTTACGACAGGTTGTATGTCTTACCAATATCGGAGGTGGCTTTTGTCATAAATATAGGTGAATGACGTTGGGATCAAATAAATAATTATTTTTTGTCCTTCAATAGTTAAAATATTTCATTCGATGAAAGCCTAAGCGTACTAGTTGAACTCGGCCATGTACTACCCACACATGTAATAACAACCACAAATGTAATAGCAGCTACAAATGTAATAACAACCACAAATGTAATACAAATCAACCACAAATGTAATAAATATCAACCACAAATGTAATACCAGCCACACATGTAATAAAAATCAACCATAAATGTAATAAATGTTCAACAATAAATGTAATAATATTTTAACCACAAATGTAACAAATTGTCCAGCCATACATGCATACAAATCAACCATAAATATAACAACAATAAGAAAACTGAAAAAAACATAAACTAGAATATTTTTCTCAATCGAACAAAATTTCAAAAGTAAGAAATTAAAATTAAAAATTAGCAACATTATTTTGGAGCCCCTCAAAAGTTAAAGGGATACTAAACAATTTGTTACAGTTTTCGCTATTCGACTATAGTCGTATTAACATAATATGTCCCTAGGCCGTACATGTTACGTTTTCACATATACATAATTACCGGTTTTCGTACCGATTTTATGCTGATAATAGTGGGCATATTTCGTATCTGTGAGTTAGATGTTTAGGATCATGAGTAGGTCGTTGATACATGGTGGGAGGCTCGACAGCTTTGTGATGAGTTAGGTTGCAATGGCGAAGCCAGCACCATATTCATGACGTCCTTCTCTACTACGTCCACTCCAGAAGAATGTGTACCCTGTTCCTACTTATTGCAGTTGTTCTTCTTCGGCTAAGCGTGTTTCGCTTAAAGCAGCAATGTCAATGTTATATCTTCCCAATTCCGTACATACCAGGGCTGTTCTCTTCTCCGGACGATCAACTGTTGTCCATTATAGTGCGCACATATCCAAGCGCTGAATGTAAATGGTTTCAGTTTAATATTCTTGTTCTTACCACTGGTAATGGAGCCCCACCAGTCATGGTCATCTGGCCAGGGTATTGTAAAGCAGACCGTGTTTGGGACACCTTTTCTGGTCCTCTCCTCGTGCTACGGAGGTGAGCAGTGCGATCCTAAAGAGAGCTTCTCATGCAATCCGGGAGCTGCCTCGAATCCAGAAAGAGACGACCATATGGCCCGAGTCGACTAGGTGCATATTCGCATCTACAGCTTCCAGTGTTTCCGCACCCGATCATTCAATGTTCCCCCAACACAACAGGACTTTGGAAAGATGACACGGGATGAAAATTAATTGCGCATTAATTATATTACATTGAGGAGGAATTGCGCAACGTCGACCACACTCCCTATTCCTACGTCACATCATGATCCAGTGGCAGGACGAAGTCCAGACAACTGGTGACGGATAAGGCGCAGTGGATGACCAGGAAGTCTAACGTGTCTTGTCGTGTTATAAGTGCTCCACAGCGCCTGCTGGAACCACCTTGCATAACCGTTGGATCCAAGATGATCTCATCCGCTTAATCCGTCGGAGCCAGTCTTCGCATGCTGGCATAGACATCTCACACTAATAAACAAAAACACTTCTTTCATCTGGTTTAGCCTGTATGTTGAAACGGTGGCCGCATATGCTACATCTATTAGAAGCCACAGGTGAGAGTTGGGTGTCCGATGTAGGTCCTCCCCGGAGACCTCGATAGTCATTCACCTAGCATCATCCCCAACAGGAATTTACACCCCAACAGCTCATTATATAATAGGACTACTGGAATAGCGTAAACTGGATTTTTCGTATCCCTTTAAGTTCTGACAAAATAATGTTGATGCTTTTGAAATTTTGTTGGCTGAGCGAAAATGCTATGTTTATGTTTTTTCAGTTTTTTGTAATTACATTTATGGTTGATTTGTATTACATTTATAATTGAACAATTTATTACGTTTGTGGTTAAAATGTTATTAGATTTATGGTTGAACATTTATTATATTAATGGTTAATTTGTATTACATTTGTAGTTGGTATTACATTTGTGGTTGTTTATTACATAAATGTGTATGTAATGCAGGCCCCGCCTCTGTGAATAATATACACATTACTTATTTCCATGAGTTCAATTGGTAAAAATATTTCATGATTTTAAATATTGAACTTACTATTCATCGAGGGTGTTGTATAATAAATAGTCCTATTGAACATAAAAACGAACATTAAGCCATGTTATAAATTGGAGTGTTCTACTTGGTTACATGGCTTACTGGAACACTTCCACCACATTGTAATTATGTTATATATCGATTTACACATTATTATTCCTATTGTATATTATATTGGTATTGTGGAACAAATAAATAAATGAAATTAAATATATAATATATGGTAATATTCTATTTAATGACGAAGCGACACATGACAGTGAACAAATATTCATCACGCAAATGGTAAGTCTTTGACATGAACGATAAATGGTGTTTACATAACCAATTAACAGATTATCTGGCCAATTTTACGATTTTAATATTCGGAGTATATAAACCTATATGTTCTCGACTGTGGTGATTTTAGTGTGTATCCAATGCATTATAGCGGTACGTCTGTGTGTAAACTCCTAATTATCTATTCCTATATAAATATAGTCGGCTGTGAAACTAGACGTTACTTTAAGGAGTAGGCTGCGGCGTAGTGGTAGAAGCGCTACGCTCTTACACCACTGCGACCGGGTCTGAATTCCCGGTCGGACGTAAAAATGGGATGGCCATGTCTACAACTAGAGGTTTTACTTCGGGCACTCTGGTTTTCCCCTCTTCCCCTTGTCCGTTCGTTGCGTAACCGGGCCTTCTGGAAGATTAGACAATGGATAGAGAGGTTACCCTGACATTTAATGTTGAAATAAAATAAAGAAATAAATAGAGGTAGGTATAAAAGTGAGCAGCTGTATTATATTGTGGAAACTGTAGCTTGTCGGCGCGTCCAGTGTTCCCATAATATATATATATATATGTATCTGCTTCCGCCCCTTCAAAGACTTGGTCTTGTATACTATATGACCTACATGCTACATTATTAAAACCGGTAAAAACTGTACAAACCGGTTCAGACCATTTCGGCTTAAACCAGTTCAATTCGGTCCAAGTCGGTTTAAATCGGTTCAAATCTGTTAAATCTAGTTCAAACCGGTTTAAACCGGTTCAAACCGGTTTATCAGTTAAACCATTTTCAATCACTTCAAACCGGTTAAAACCAGTTTACACCAAGCCAGTTGAAACGAGGAGATCATCAAGTCGAACGGCTTCAAACCAGCAACCCTTGGATCATTGTGTGTTGCTGGCATATTATTTGTGATTTCGGAGCGCCACTTTCACCAAAGTGGATTTTGTATCATGTAAATATAACTATTAGGAAAGACCGGACTCTAAAATCATGTTAGAAACATTATGTCCACTCACTGCTGCTCCATCGACCGTCGTATCATTCTTGTCAAGGTATATTATTTGTAATATTTATAACCGGCATATTATTCGTGATTTCGGAGTGTAACTCAGTGTTTTTTTATTTCGTATCGGGTTCCCTTTCTTTTGACACTGATATCTCAACATGACCAAGGGCCGACATAGTACCTGCTCTGCCATGATGCATTACATATGTTGAAAAATAATCCGCATTGAGTGCACTCCGAAATCACTTACATATTGTTCTACAAGTTAAACGAATGCGAGTTGGAAAATAAAGTATATATACTTAAAAGACACCGTCTCGCGAGATTTTACACCAGGTGGGAGTGGGTTCTAAAACACGGGACCAGAGTAAGCAAATGAACGATCAAGAAATGTCTTATGAGAATTAAAGGAAAGGTAAGTGTGTTTATATTGTGAGAATAAGAATTATACCTAAATCCTTGTCTGGTTTGCTCGAAGTGTAGCAGTTTAGACAGATAAAAAGATCAGACGCATTAAGACATTTATAAACCAGGATCGTTATCCTAAATTTAGTATGGAAGCGAATGGGCAACATATACAGTTATTGAAGGTGGTGGTGGCGCTATCATATTTCCCACATCCAAGTACGCCTGTTACTCATCGATTATCACCAACTGTTTCCAGCACATATATATATATATATATATATATCAACTGTTTTCAACTTGAAACTGTTTCGAATCCAGCCGACAACAGTCCAAAATAGTTAAAATGACAGGTAAAAACGGTCAAAACCGATCAAAACCGGTTCAAACCGGTTTAAACTGGTTAAAACAGGTTAAAACCAGCTTAGTCCGAACTGGTTCAAATCGGTTCAAATTGGTTCCAACCGGTTCTAAATAGTTTGGTTCAAACTGCAGTTTCACCAAATCAGTTGAAACGAGGATATCATGAAGTCGAACTGCTTAAAACCAGCAATTATTGGATCACCAGGAATCATTGGATCACGGTGTGCATAGTATTTGTAATTTCGGAGCGCAATTCTCCACAAAGTGAATTTTATATCACGTACACATAACTACATGGAAAGACCGGACTCTAAAATCATGTTAGCAACATTATGCACATTTACAGCTGCTCCACCGACCGTCGTATCGTTCTTGTCAAAATGTATTAGTTTGTACAATTTATGACTGGCATATTGTTCGTGATTTCGGAGTGAACCTCAACAATGTGGATTATTTGTCAACTGTTTTCAACATAGATGTGATGCACCATGGCAGACCAGGTACTATGTCGGCCTTTGGTCATGTTCACATATCAGTGTCAAAAGAAAGGGGAGCCCGATACGTTTATTTAGGTACCAGTATCAAGAAAATATTGTTTTATATGAAACCCACTTACACATTGCTTTACAAGTTAAACAAATGCGGCGAATGGGCAATCGATACAGTTATTGAAGGTCGGTGGTGGCGCTATCATATTTCCCACATCCAAGAATTATACCTAGGTACGTCTGCTACTCTTCGGTTATCGGTAGGCCTGCACCAACTGTTTCCAGCATATCTATCAACTGTTTTCAACTAGCAACTGTTTCGAATCCAACTGACCGGTTCTGTACAAACCAGTACAAACTGGTTAAAACTGGTTAAAACCGGTTTCAGTCAGTTAAAACCGGTTCAAACTAGTTTACACCAAACCAGTTGAAACGAGGATATCATCAAGTCGATCGACTTTGAACCAGCAATGATTGGATCACTGTATGTAGCTGGCATATTATTTATGATTTCGCAGCACAACTCTCACCAAAGTGTATTTTACATCAACTTGAACCGGACTTTAAAATCATGTTGGCAACTATGATTATTTACACTATTTTGTATTATTCGTGACTTCGGAGTGCAACTCAACAATGTGGCTTATTTTTCTACTGTTTTCAACATAATTTTGTAATGCACCACAGCAGAGCGGGTACGGGGACAACCCTATGGTTCTACGGCCCATTGGTCCTACAGCCCATTGGTCCTACATCCCATTGGTCATACAGCCCATGGGTCGTACAGCCCATGGGTCATACAGCCCATCTGCATAGGTCCTATACCCCATGGGTCCTACAGCCCATTAGTCATACAACTTGCCCATTGTTCCTATAGTGAATAAAAACGTAATAAATGGTTGGTGCCAAAATATATTTGAATCCTTAAAATATACTTTGGGGTACATGGCAAACCTGAAGAAAAAATCCTATGACAAAATGTTCCCATGTTAAAATTCCAAAAACGTAAACAAAATAATGTTGAGAAATACGCAAGGGCGCCAATTCAAAGAAACCTGCCAAAAAATCAACAAATTTGTTTCAGGATAAGTCGACTTCCATGACATAGGCGAACACAATATTATATAGCAAACCATATTAACTATGTCATGTATTTTAACTATTAAACACGTCAGTGGGTAACACTTGTTTGATAAGGATGTATTACAATTCATACAGTTGATGGGTATAATGCAGGTTTATTAGAAGAAGGTCCACTTTATTTACTGGTACTACTGCATTGAGCCTACTAATTATTGTAAAATATACGTCCACAGGCACGCATCAAGGGAATACAATATAAGCCTATTACTTTAGTACCTAAGTTAAGGACTACTACAACACATATACGAATGACAGCCAGAACGGATTAATCTACAGTATCGAAAGTTTACTTTGAAATCTTTAACATCGATTTTTATCTCAGTAAGTACCAAATGTGACTTAAGTATTTTTTCCACTACACGCTTCAGTTGTTGAAGGGCAGTGGTGGCGTTATCATTTTTCCCACATCCAAGTCTATGTAGGCCTACACCAACTATTTTCAACATCCATCAACTGTTTTCAACTGTGAATGTTTTTAATCCAGCTGACACCAAAACAGTTAAAATGGTCAAAACAGGCCAAAGCATGTCAAAATTTCTAAACCGATCCAAATCGGTTCAAACCGGTTCGGTACAAACCAGTCCAAATTGGATCAAACCTGATTACACCAACCAGTTGAAACGAAGATATCATCAACTCGAACAGCTTCAAACCAGCAATCATTGGATCACTGCATACATGTGTGTGGGTGGCATATTATTTGTGATTTCGGAGCACAACTCTCAACAAAGTGGATTTTATATCATGTACACATAACTATCTGAAAAAACGGACTTTAAAATCATGTTAGCAACATCATGTACACTAACTACCGGTCCACCGACCGTCGTATCGTTCTTGTCAACATGTTCCAGTGGACTACCTGCCAATGGTTTGACACGGCGGTCTGCCGGCGGTGACCACCGCCTCGTGGCTGCAGCTGGCTACCGCGTGGTCGTTGCGTGGCCGTCGCCTAGCCGCTGCTCAATTATACATATACAATAATCTACAATAAGTAATCTAACACTTAATTACTGTATAGATAGTAACGAAGTATTATTTCGTAATATGCACTAAGTCAAAATCATGCTTCGTGGCAGACTTTGACTACGACATGATAGTTGCTGGTTTCAGTTTCATGTGTACATAAATTTATCTACAACAATTACAAACAGAAAAATTTATAAGTTAGCTTTTTCTACATGCCGATATATACTAAAAATGGAAAAAATACATAATTTGTCGTGTCTTAGATAAATCAGCCAAATTAACTAGTGGAATGTCGATATCATATACATCAATATTAAAAATAATGTTCACCAAAACTGCATTTATGTGATAATCGTTAGTCTTGTAAGTTTAAATGAACGTAAAATTATAGGCCACGCCCCCTAAATACCACAAAAATATAAAACACCTCGTTCAAAAAATTTCATATCTTGTATTCTTAGACCTATTTACTAAGTAAATTTGTTAAAATTAGTTAGTATTTTCATTAAGAACGTCAATTATTATGATTTAATTGATACTGGCCGACGACGGACCGCCTGCGGCCATAATTACATACATGGGGCGACCAAGTTGTGTACACTCATATATGCTGCTTCATATACCGTCGTACCGTTCTTGTCAACATGTATTGTTTGTACGATTTATGGCTGTCATATTATTTGTGATTTCGGAGTGCAACTCAATATGGATTATTTTTCAACTGTTTCCAACATATGTGATGCACCATACATACCATGAGTAGGTACTATGTTGGCCATTGGTCGTGTTCGTATATCAGTGTAAAGCGCCTTGAGCTTCAGTCTTCTGGTTTAAAACAGGCTATCTCTCTCTACCCCATGAGTCCCTAACAAGGTCGGGATGAGTAAGAATACTATAACTAACAGTCACATCATTGGCCAACACTCTCCACATCCCTCTATCCAAAGTCATGACCCTCCAATCTCCACCCCCAGCGCGTCTAAAATATCTTCCCATACAGTCCCATCTCAATCGCGATCTCTCTCTACCCCTTCAACCAGCTTCCATGTGCAACACCGCCATTTTTTGGAGTCAACCTTCATCCATCCGTTCCATATGCCCAGCCCATGTACTTCATACGCTCCCCAATCAACCCATCCGTAAGATTCCTCATCCCAACTTCCTCCCTTATATCATCTAACCTACTCCTCTCCACCCGCTTAACCCTATGATCCTTGTCATCCAGTTATTTTCACACACTTGAGGACGCGGTTGCTGAGCATTAGACAGAGCCACGGTCTCAAGCCCATAAATACATGCTGGAATAGCACAATCCATGTACCCAAAACTTTCCCGTTTAATTTCCTCGAAATGTACCTATCTGCCATAATTCCATCTACATTCCTCGATCCCCGAGCCCCGGAATGAATCCTTTTCCGCACCTCCACATCTGAACGTCCGTCACCAGATATCAATTCCCCCATATATACAAAACTATCCCTCTGGTTGATATCTTTGCCTGCTAGGGCTATGTACAACTTATGTCACTGCGCACCGACTGAAAAAACCTTCGTCTTATCCAGGCTCATATGCGTCCATGTATCTCAAATAAATCATTCCACTCACCAAAACCTCCTGTAACTCCTGCTTACTTTCCATAACTACTGCCAGGTCGTCGGCATATATTTTTTTTGCAAGACGTTCTTATAGTACTGACTTTCCTTCTAATCACTTGCATTACTATAATGAAAAATAGAGGACTTGGCGCACTACCCTATCTGGGCCAAATATTAACCCAAACTTTTCTGACATCACTGAGCCAACCCCAACCCCACCTTTTGCATCCTCATAAAGACTCTCCACCATCCTAACTTCCACTTCCGGGACACACATCCATCTCAACGTAGACATTACTAATTCCATAGGAATGGTATCGTATAGCCTTCTCCAAATCAAAACAACCAATACCATACTCTCATTTGCCTTCAGTCTCTTTTTCATTAGCTGCCTAGTAAGTGAGAATAGACCACCACTTGTCCCTCGTCCCCTCTGAAACCCCTACTATTCCTCTTCAATCTCCGTTTCAATCATTGTTGTAATTCTCCTATCCAAAATCCTTTCCAGTAGCTTAAAATCTTGGCTCAATAATGTGATACCCCGATACTTCCCAGGGTCATGAATATCCCCATTACGTTTGTAAATTGGCACAATAAGACCCGTCTGTCAATATATAGGTATATCGTCCTCCTTCAAACACACATTAAGCACTTTCGCTAGCCACTTCATTCCTACCTCCCATGTGATTACAAACATTTCCACCCGCGTTTCATCCAGTCCAGCAGCCGTATCCCTCTTCATCCTCATCAGAACCGAATCCACTCCCAACTCTGAAATACCATCCACTACAATCGTACCCCTCACTACATTAGGTAGATTCAAGTCAGCATTACGTTTTAGAGAGATAATGGAAGGCATTTAAGTTAACCCTCTACAACTTTATTAAATTAATAATGTGCTCTTTTACCTTCAACTGTGTTCTTGAGTCTACAATCAGCACAGGCTCAGTTCGTCACTTCGGAAGGCGTTGGAATATCTCGTCAAATAAAGGTCCATGGAAAGATGAATGAAATACCAGAGGCTAGGGGTGTGTTTGTAGAATGTGTTCATAAGATGATATATATACATGTCTAGCTGGTTGAGATGTTTTTATACATGGTTGATGTTGAATGATTTTTAGGTATCATGCAGACGGAAGTATAGGTTCACAGTTTATGTAGGCTACTGTCGTGATTGGTGATGATTCAGGCTGAATAGGTCGTGTAATTTGTGTTGACGATTAATGCGTACCACACCTGTAGAAGTATAGTTGTAGAGGCAGGCTATGATGAATCCATGTATTCGTATCCTTTGCATGGTTAAGAACAACTATGGAGTTATGGAAATTGGAACCTGAGACATACCACGAATGTATAAACTGTTGATTTGTGTACGTCTATGGCAAGCCCAATGTGCAGTAATTAGATAAACACCCGCCCTCCACCTATTTCGATCGTGAGCAAGGTTCATTGCATCACCAACATAGTTAATGTTCCAACCTGTTATGAGCTGTCGGTGACACGCGCAAATTGTTAAGACTGTCTCACTACTCTTCACGACTAGTTATATTGTTCATCTATCACACACCATTGTTATATTAAAATCAAGTGCGCCTATACCGTAATATCACCCATTTAAATGTAGCAATGTTTACTGTGTTAGG